>CAEGAE010050302.1:0-17018 GCA_903067095.1 Girardinus metallicus
GCAACAAGTATGCCCACTCCTGCCCGGCGCCTCTCACCGTGGGCAACTCCAGAGTGGAAGTATGTCCAGCCCCTCTCAAGGAGACTGGTTCCAGAGCCAGTACCGTGCGTCGAGGTGAGACCGACTATTTCTAGCCGGAATCTCTCAGCCTCACACACTAGCTCCGGCTCCTTCCCCACCAGAGAGGTGACATTCCACGTCCCAAGAGCCAGCTTCTGTAGCCGAGGATCGGACCGCCAGGGCCCAATCCTCCCTCGGCCGCCACCCATCACACATTGCACCCGACCCCTTTGGCCCCTCTCATGGGTGGGGGGCCGTTCATTTTCTACAGAACTTGCGCGGTAATATTTTGGACCGGCGAACTTCATGCATGTGCGATTTCAAGCTTGTGCACACGCAGGATAGCCACACACAGGATAGCGTTAGGCCTGGGCAAGCTAGCCACACACGAGCTAGCCACATGCGGGCTAGCGACATATCGACTAGCAACGCAATAAAAGAAAGTTAAAAAATGTTCAACTTCTGTCACTATTGTTGCCATTGCATCCTGTGTACACCTGTGTTTACCTCTAATAGAGCCCGTTACTAAGAAAACGAGAAGGAGGATGTGTCGGTTGATGCATCAGAGTGAAGCTTTTTGTCATCTAGTGTTTTTGGTAGAAAGAGACAGAAATCATGACAAACCCAAAAAAGTATGGAACTGGAATTTATCAAGCTCATGTTCATCTATCATGCGACTGACTTAATTTTTATAGCGACAGGAATCGAGGTGGAAAACACCTCAGATTAACAACAACTTGCTAAGATTTGGGTCAGCGGTGTCAGTGTGTTACCCAGGTTTAATAAATTAGGGAAAAACGAGCGATCAAACACGCGAGCACGAAGGAGCGATCTCTGCTCTGCTTGTTTTATTTCTGCTGCCAAGGGAGCCCACTGGGCTCCGGTGCCCTCAGGTGGTCCCCCCGCCTCGCTCTCAGTGAATCACACAAAAATCTACATGTGTGCGTGTGTGTGTGTGAGTGTGTGCTGCACATAAAATGCAAAATGACTCTCAAGAGAAAGGTTGAAAGTACAGAAAAAAAAACCTGAATAAAACTGACAATGGCAGCATAATGAATATTTGATTTGTTCCTATTTATGGAAGACATTTTAGAAAAGAGCTGCCAGAAATAACAATACTATATATGAGCCAACACTTCACAGGAGAAACAACAAGACAAAAAAGACACTGGATGTTACTGAGTCCAAGCTAGGTGGCTAAATGTGAGCAGGATGGAGATTTCCTCATTCATTTTTCAGGATCCGAGTGCATTAGGAGGGGAACGGAGTCTTGTCGCGTTTCCCTGAAGGAGGAGACGCTGAGCAGAGCGCACACAGGAAGCTGCAGGATGTGCATGCTACGCTTCCATTTGTGCCAAAATGGCTTTCTCAGCCACCAGTGAAGTCCATGAATCTTTTCTGTCACGTCGTGCTCTCGGTGTCGGCTCGCCTCACGCTGCGACTCCGGAGCTTTCCTAAGTGGCTCGGCGCCGCGCCACTAGGCCACGCCCCTCGTTAGCGGGGAGGGTTCATTATGCAAATCGTCCTGCTGGAGCCGTATCAACGAGGCGCACGCTCCGTTATCATTCCCCGCCGCCGGGGCTCTTCTTCTCCCCGATCGCTCATACGGAATCATGGCCTAATAGCATCCCATTAACATAATTGCCAGCACAACTAGTGTTCCGTGTCTCCGAGCCACTCTGCTGCTCTGCCAGCTGAAAACGGAGGAGAGGCTGGGTGGGGAAGAGGACGAGGGTGATGGGGGGAGGAAAGAAATTTAATTAAGCCAACACGTCGGCCACTCCCTCTAGAAGCGAATGTCTGCTTTTATTTTTTGTTGTGTGTGTGTGTGTGTGTGTGTGTGTGTGTGTGTTCTTCAAAAACTGGAGAAAGGAACTCCAGGATGCAGAGAAACAGCTGAGCTGCTCGGTCCGTCCCGACGAGCCGCCTGCCGTTCTCAATAGCATCCTCATTATTTTTTTAATTGATCTTTAATTGAAATATATCACAGCACGGATTCCACAAATCTCCCCTAAAGTGGAGATGCGGCCTTTTCAGGCCTATTAACGCGTCTTTAATTAAGGCGGCGCCTTCCTCCAGACTAACAAGCCGTGGACTTCCAGCGCGGATCCCGCAGGATTAAACCGAAGGATTCCTTTGTGATCTGGGGGGGATGATAGGTGTGCAGTTCTTCACTCCTCTAAGCGTTCTGCAGCAGCAGCTGTAGTTGCAAACAGGGAGCCATGATCGTGCACTGCACTCCTCCATGCTGCCTTTATCAACCCCTCCTCCTCCCCCCTACAGAAGCCACCCGCGCTGCTCTGATGAATTGATTGACAATCTTCCATCCAGCAGTGCCGTTACTGAAGCAGAGGGAGCCACACATGTTCTGGTCACTTCCATTGGGAAAGCTAAGCTGCGCTATGGAACGGTGGCGGCCTCACTTATAGCCAAAGCACACTGCACATGTTTGGACTGTGTCATCAAACCCAGGCTGTTACGCACTACCTGAGAAACAATGTTCGTTTGAGATTAGCTCGTATTGTTCAACTGGAGCTGAGACCTTGATGCATTAATTGTGATCAGTTAATTACGTAGGTTTTAACACATTAAAGTTTTAATGCAGTTGTTATTTTTTTTATGTTACATTCAGAGGTTCCGCCCAGAATCTTTGTATTCACAAGTTTCTGGTACGGCCATAAATCTGCAAGCGACATCAGCAAACAGCAGAAGCTGCCTCTCTTGGCTCACTTGGGGTTAATTTTAGCTTCAGAAATTTATCTGATCAGACGCTGGAAAAGACTATTGTTGAGTTCAAGTTGTGCTAAAAGGAGTTAGCCTATCAGCAAAGCTATTCAAGGCTAAAATAGCATCTCAATGCTAAACTTGTGGCAGCAGCATCATGCTAGTGTCAGAGTCCACAGTCCTCATTTCTGAAGGAGTTCCATGAATGGTCAGGAGTTCCTGAAACTCAGCAAGATGAAGGGATAGAATAGAGATTTTCACCAATCTGATGGTTGAATAACCTAAATAACAGATTAAAAACAATATAAATTTGCTGTTTAGCTCACATGTCAATAATTTAGCAGCAAATGGGGTTTTTGAATTGAATATGTTGCTCATTTTGTCAATACAAGGCGATTAACTCAATCAAATGCATTTTTTTGGATTTGACCCTTCATCTGATTCACATAAATCAGAAAACAACATGAATCAAAGCACTTGGTGTTGGTGGATGCATCAAAATAATTTTCTGAAGTTTGATGTATTTAATGAAGGATTTAACCTGCTGATTGTTGATAAGAGCCAATCAAGGGACAAACTGACTGATTCCTGCTGCATCTCCAGCCGGCTGATCTCTGATTTACAGTGTGTGAGGTGAAAAGGCTCATCAGAACGGCAGATCAAAGCAGGGTGAACGTAGGGAGAGCTTCTTCCCCCTCCGCAGCGCCACGGCTCCATAACACGTCAGGGCTCGTTACGCTGCTCACCATGACAGCTAAATAAAGTGCAATTAGCAGCCAACCAGGCATGCTCACTGCTGACTTCATCCCCCAAATTATCCTGGAGAGCCAAAAATGCTAGCAGCAACAACTTATGAGCAGAAAGCAATGCCATCGATCACAACACAAAAAAAAAAAAAAAAACTGGGGGCGTGTCCACCGGCTCGTCTCTTAATTGGATGATTAAAAGTTGGTTTGCCCTCAGTGGTCAGGAAATCAGCGCCGTGGCGGTTGGTGGGAAGCGCTTAAAACAAACAAGCGCTCGCCCAGACCGCTTCCTGGCTCTTTTCTCAGCCGGTTTTAATTTGACACCTTGAGCTGGGGGTAACTGGGAGGGGAGCGCGAGGAGCCGCAGAGGAATTCATTAGGAGCGGCGCTGCAGGGTCCTGGCTCGGAGCGTTAATGACATTGGAGGATAGGGAAACGAGACAGCCCAGACGCAAAATGAAATAAACATGAGGAGCGTCAGCACTGACAGCGGCGGGGAGAGGGACACACTGGCTCGGGCCAGAGACCTTCAGCCCCATTCCCCCCACCCCCCACCCACAGACAGACAAAAAGATCAGAACAGAAACAATATCGCAATCGCCCTCGGATTCCCGCTGACAGACGCAACGTGATGGCGCGCCGGGGCGTTGATCTCCGTATCATTAAAAATATCCATCACTTGGAGCTCCTGCAGCATTCAGATCGGCGGCTGCAATTAAATTATTAATGTCACAGCAGCCAGCAACCTCTTCACCCCCCTGGCCCCCTTAAACCCCACTCCCCTCCCAGCTACCATACAAACTGCACACTTAATGTGGCTGCTGAAAGACATTAAAAATACAGCAATCTCTGTCTGCCTTCACCCCAGATCAATTTAGGTGACTGCAAAAACAACACAGAGGGAGAAAACCGAAGCAGTACAAGAACCCAGCCATGACACAAAGCCTTCCAGGGTCTGAGCTGAATTAAAATCTACCTGCTACATGAATGAATATTCCACAAAAAGAAAAACAACTTCTACTAGATTCTTCCTCTTCTTTACCTGTCTGCTCTTAGAAAAACATCCAGAAAGTCAGTTTTGACAGATTGTGTTCTGTGTGCAGCCATGTGTGTGAGCTCTGCTCGTACAGACCAGAGGAACGGCCTCAAACAGGAACGCCTGCTTTGTTGCTCCCGCTGGAAACTTGCTGTTGCGCCTTTGTACCTTGGAGAGAACTATTCAGCACTCCAGTGGCACAAAAGGATCCAGCAGTTATCCGGCAGAACACATGTTCTGATCTGATCTGGTGGTTCTACTTCTCTGCAAATAATTTATTTCCAAAAGATAATAGTGGAATGCAGGAGTAAGACATATTAATTGTATTTTTAATCTGTTTTTAAAAAAGTGCATGCTTTTGGTTGATGCATTAAAAGACCAAAAGTGGATGTGGCTCTTAGCTTTGATCCATTTAAATAACAACTAAATATTTGCCGAGCATTAGGCCGTCTGTCTGAAAGCCCTGGGAGTCTAAATAAAACCTTCTAATTGCTACAAATTGCCACAAAGATATTGATTCACATTTTCGAGACACTTTTAGTTCTCTACCATTGCATAAAGGCCTTTCTACTTTCCGTGGATTTTAGCATCTCAGTCAAATGAAATACACATCAGGGTGGATGGAGCTCATCCAGCTAGCCAAATGTACTACAGATATGGCAGAGCTAGAATGTTCGACACTTGAAATATGAAATCTAACCCAATGTTGTGTCCAATCAGTCCTCAACCAATGCAGTTTTGAAGAAATTGACCATATGGAACTCCTTTAGCAACATGTTTTTTTTTTTTCCACAAGAGAAAAAAAAAATCAAGAACTGTGTTCTAAAGAACGTTTAATAGCTATAGATTAATCCAGTCTAGCCATTACACCCTGATTCAATCCAGTACTTAGTGATTTTTATGCTCGTCTTATTCCAGTGGAGTTTTAATACTAAAGAAAACGTTTTTGGGCTGCCAGATGAAACCTTTAAAAGTGTTGGCAACCTCTGCGGTGCTTATAGAAGTGAGAATTATCTGGTAGGCTAGCAAAAAGTTGACTGTCCAAACAACAACTCTTTTATTTCATAATAAGAGTACCAAACAGCAACGGAAAGGTGATTTTACTTTCAACTTGAAAACTTATTCCTCTTTTATTTCAAAACAGGAGTCTACAGGAAACTAGCAGCAGGCCATACAATTGCATAAATTGGAATAGATTAGCTGAAATTCGGTTAACATTCGGTAAAATGTTTTTGTGCTAGGGTGAGGTGCTTTTTTGGCATTTGACAAAACTGGATGGATGGAATTACTTTTTGCATCACACTAGTCATATGATCAATAACCTGATGTTGCTACAGGTGAAGAAAACAAAGATGACAGGAAGTGGTAGGAGGATGACGGCGCGGCATGTGTTTTTAATAATTTATCACAAAAACAAACTTAACTATGAGTGATTTTAATTGTGTTTCTTTTTTAATGGCAACACCGCAATTGCAAAATAATGTTGTTGTTGTTGTTTTTATTTGTGGAACACCAACAAAGTTTTGCACATGTTAGTGTTATATCAGATAATCTAACTTTAAACTTAACAATTACTTTCTCTTTTATTTCAAAATAAGACTCTCAAACAGCAACAGAGCAGTGCTTTGTCAGATACTTTAACTTTCAGAGAACATATTGTGGCGCTGTGATGGTGGAAGTGTCCCAGTGCAACAAGCTGTACAGGTACTAATATAGTAGTTTGAATAATAGGTGATTCTTCATCTAATTCTTACTGCCAAAGTCTTGCAGGTGCTCCTTTGACAACTCACACCTCTGCTTACCCCGTCATCCATATCTTTCAAAAAAAGAAATCCTGTTAACTCCACAAACTGAGAACTTCTTCATAAGCTCCTTTGTAGAAGAAGCACATTGTTAGGTGAAGCAGAACCTCTGTGCAAAGCAGGAACAATTCAAACAAAGGAACCAGTGATTCTCTCTGAGGATGGATGAGTGAGGTCTGTTTGGAAGGCGTTTTCATGAATCTCTTTCATTTGTTTCTCAAAGAACATAATAAATCTGTCAGTCATTGTGTCAGCCAGTCAGGACGCTGCCCCGCTCTGCAATGCACTGAGATCTAACCATGCGCTACACCAATTCTGCTTTTGTAAGGTGACAGACAACCAAACACAAGGTCGGAATATACTAGAAGGAGGACCAAACTTTCACTGGAAGAGACATGTTCAGAGACATAGGGTCTTTTCACACTTGATGGTCTGGTAGACTCGGTTGAATTGGGGATCAAAATTTGTTACATTTTCAGCTGCTGCAGTTCTCTTTCACACTGCACTGTGTCAAACGATCCAAACCCTTTGAAAAACTTGTTTACACCTGTGGTGGCGCTACACCACAGTTATGATAGTTTTGGGTTTGTCTCTGTACTTTAGTTTTATTTCGTTGTAACTTTTTGTCTAGACATTGAAGGAAATGGCACAAAAACCTCAGAAGAAGACACTGAGCACAACTTCCTACTTCATAAAACGTTAGCAAAAATTAAGTGGTGTCAGATTTTAGCGGTTGAAGTATTTCAGTTTTATCATTGGTAAAAGACTAACAAGTCAGTTCCTCCTGCTAGTGTTAGACTCATACATTTGTTTGGCTGTCTTTACCCAGAATGCCCTGCTCTGGGTTCCTACTTTTGGAGCCGTCTCTGGTCCATTTGGCAATTGTATATTAATTTGAACCAAACCACAGCTCACTTCAACCAAACCAAGACATAGGTTTGTAGGCGGACCAGAGTTAGCTCTTTTGGTGCATATCAGAGTTTGATCATGCATTCACACCTCCCCAAATGAACTGGACTTTCTAGGCAAACAAATTACAGCTGGATTAAAGCGGACTATACAGGGTTGGTATGAACACATCCATAGTGATGTGGCACCAAGCTGGTTCTCTGGCACTACAGGACTGGATCCAGCTTTTGGAGGAAAAGCCTTCCTGGATGCTCATGCTTCCATCTCTCCAAGCTGCTGGACTTCAAACCAGTCGCTCCTCTGCAGCAGGATGAGCGTGCGGCAGGAATGGGAGGCAACACACGTTGCTGACACCTGTCTCTCCCAGGACGGGACGGCCTTTATGACGTGGAACCAGCCGGAGACAGATCTGACAGGGTTGCTGACAAGGACTGGGCTGCACGCTGGGAGCAACACCGCGGGCCAACACAAACAAGACTTTCTCTCCTCTCTGGGCGTGCAGCGATAGCTGCAGCTGGCAGCTGAGAAGTCTCAGTGAGTGTACACTTCGCAAACACGCAAAATCAAAAGCAGCTTCAACTGTGGTTCTCTGAGACTTCAAACTCAGCACACAAAGGATCTCTCTCTTTCTCTCTTCTAGAGCTGTTCATTAAGTCTGTCTCGCTCAGCACGCTTCCATTTTCTGAGACCCGGTCCAAAGCAGATGCCTCCTAATTGTTATCGAGTCGGCACGGAGAAAGTCTGAGCAGCAAAAAGCTCAAAAAATAAAGCTCCCTCTGAGGCGACAGGAACTGGGCGAGGAGCAGCAGAACCAGACGAGTTGCAGAGGTGAGGCTCAGGGTTATCATAGTTTTGGGTTTGTCTCTGTACTTTAGTTTTATTTCGTTGTAACTTTTTGTCTAATTCAGTTTGCTTTAATTTGTTTTTGGAGTGTGTTTTCTAGTTTTTATTAGTTAGATGTTGTTTAGTTTTTATTAATCATTGTGGTAGTTTTAGTTCTTTTCATACTTTGGTTAATTTTCAGGTGCAAAATTCAATGAGCATTATAATGTGATTTTGTATACATTGATTGGATAATGAATACCCAACAGAAGACACCATTTTCAAAAAATCTACTCAATTATTGTTTAACAACCAACTGACTCTGGTGTTTTCTCCCAACTTTTGCTGTTACTATTTTGCGAACTAGCGTTAGCACCGTTATGATAATTACAGAATGCTGTAATATGCCGACAGCTGATGTAAACTACTTATGTGGGAGGGAATTCATTTCCTACCAGCTTGAAAGACCAACAAATAGATTAATAAACACAAAATCCTAGGATATTATATCTATAATCTGAGTATGTCTTAGTTAGTTTTATAAACACACAATGTAGTCCCAGTTAATTATAGTTTTTCCCCATTTCCGTTTTCTTTATTCTGTTAGTTTTAGTTAACTGTAGTAACCTTGGTGCGGCTCCGGCTGCGTCGGCCCAGAGTTTGCCCTCCTCTCTGACCGCAGTCACAACAATATGACAAACTGGCCTCATCTTGCTTTTAATTAATCACGCCATGCTGACAGCTACCTGAGCCACACATCGTCATCAGTCAGAAGGAGAGGAAGCCCCAGCCACACGTAATAAGAGAGGAGGATGCACCTCATTACCTGACTTCCTACGCAGCAGAGAGAAGAGACCAAGACATTTTCCTTCTGATTTCCCTCTGAGTCCCAGGAGTTAGCAGCAAACTAAGACAGTGTATATAGACCCCTTAAGACGCTACACATCTGTCCTGCAGTCTAAAAGCTGTTTCTCAGCTTTGTCTAGCTGTTCTGTTGCACAGCAGATTTCGTTTGTGAAACAGTATATTAAGGTGCAAATAATGAGCTGGACTCCTCTGCCGAAATGCTTTCAGAGTCCTTCAAGTCAAACTCGGAGGATTTGTTTTCTATTAAAGTGTCCTCTGATTATTTTTCCATTCTCAATGACAACACTGACAACATTTTTTTTAGTTTGTTTCCAAAAGCTAGCTCAGAAAATTACATTTACAGTGGGGGAACATAAATATTTTATACTCGTATTTGATTTTTCAGGTATCCTTAAAGATATCTGAACAGGTCTAATATTTTGTTTCAAACTAGTCTGCATCCACTGTCCAGGTTTTGTATATGCAGGTGACATGACTATTTTTAAGGAGTGTTTATCTGACTTGGTGAGGAATTATGCACATTTTACTGACTTTTCACTAAATAACCACAAAGACTGTCAAGTGGCTAAAACTTCTGTATGGAAATTGCAACATTTTCCCCATCCGTGGAGGAGGCTGTCTGTAGAAAGGTGTGGCGCTCTCTGTGACCATTTCATAAAAACAAAATGGAGGCTGCAGGGAGGGAGTGATTCCATCTAAACGTGGATTAATGTTTAAAACTTAATGAATATGAAAAAGACTCCATTTGTCATTCTGCCTTGCACAACAGACTGGGGTAGAAGATCCTTTGTAGGTATTATAGGTATTTACAATCCACTTTTTAAAATTCCGATACCGATGTCAATATTTAAGGTTTAGTATTGGCTGATATCGATCTGATACAGATGTTGACATCAGATCGGTGCATCTCTAATAATTCGAAGGAGAAACCATTATGAATAATCATTTCCAATCAAAAATCTGTCTTGAATCAGATTGTAGCCCCAAAAATCAGAATCTAATGTCATCTCCAGTCTTCTTTATCTCTTCATCCATTCCGGCCAATCAGCTCCTGCAGCTACTAATTGGGCTGATCAAATGCTAGCCAATAGCATGTCAAGCAGTACTGGTCCTTGCTATTTCAGTTCCCAAAGCTGCATTTTCTTTCTAATATTTTAGATATAATGTTGCTGCTAAATAGGTAATCAGAAATTGGATGTAAAGTTTCTGACCGGTGGATCTGCTCAGTTCAATGATCTGGACATTGCCTGCATCCTTCCTTCCGAACTGACAGGGTGTTTTTAATTAAAAGTCAGAGCTGTGTCCACAGGACGCTGCGTGACAACAGAAAGTCATTGTTCCAGTCCTTCACAGAGAAGCCATGCTGCCTCTCAGGATTCAGTCAGCCTGAAGATGATTGACAGCTCCATGAAAGGCCATCCACGAAAAAAAAAAAAAAAAAAAAAAAAGGGCCAGGAACACTGGGGCCATCCCCGCCCACCCAGCCAAACGTGAGAATGCAGGTGATAAAGAAAAAGAAACCAAGCAGCTCTGTACTACGTCAGATTTATTATTCATATCCGCCTGCTTTACCTTCCAACTCACAAACACACCACTACAAGGTTTATATGGCAATGAGTGCCTTGCTATAATAAAATCTTGCATCCGGAGATCATGTAGCATTGGTAGGCACAAATTGTCACTTTCATTTGGGAGGCAAATATGGTTGGAGTGAAACAGGGCTTGATAGATATCATCTACAGCATGGAGGTGGGGCTGGGGGTGTGTGTGGGGGTGTTAGGGTAATAGTCTCCCTGAACTCACACAAATAAATGTTTCACAGTCTGTGCTGACATAGTTAAAAATGAAGAGGAATGTAGCGATGTAAAACTCTCTACAAGCTGTTAATATTTCATGACCAGCCGCTCTGACACTGTCAGTGTCTGCCTAATTTGTATGGCGCACAAGGAGGGAAGCTGGAGAGTGTTGGGTGTAGAAGGAGACATAAGATAAAGGTGAAAAAAAAAAATGTTGCCAAAAAAGACTTGAGTTTGTGCCGAGCTGACAGGTTTTTTTTTTCTCCTGCCTTTTTAGGGGGTAAAGTCAGCGTGCTACAAAGAACATTTGAAATGGCCCATTTAACAGCACTGTACTGCGCTCCCGGCCCAGGGCGCCATTTGCATACCTCCGATCGGATGAAGATGGATGGAGAAAATCAGTGTCAGTGAGATGAGCGTTTTATCAAGGTTACGCTATCCTCCAAACTCTTAAAACCTCTTTATCTCATCTCTGTTGTCAGAATATTAACTTATCAACACCAGCCTTTTGTTGAAGCGAAAGGACGGAGCGACGGGGTTTGTCTGCTGGAGGAGAGGCGACACGCCGGCCAGCCGGCTTCCAGAGGAGCAAAGACATTTATTTCAAGATGATTTCATCATAAAATGTAAGAGAAGGGCTAATGGTGTCCATGAGAATTTCCTCAAACGGATGTTCATCTTTTATTGTTTTATCTTATACTAAGTGTGTAAACATACACAGAGGAATTCAACATAAAGTTATATTAACTGTTTTCTGATTAGTCTGAAAGCTAACCAGGAAACAGTTATTTAGCAACAAGCTAAATAACTGTTGCTAAAACAACAAGCCAAAATCACTACCTGTTCACCAAACAGGGTGCTGTTCATTATGGACAAACTACGGTGGCCCCGACAGGCAAACTGTTTCAGCAAATCAAATTTAAAACCACAGCAACATATTCTAAAACCAAGCACAACTACAAATTACAAAACACAATAACATTGACAAAACGGAAGTGATAGGAAACCTGAAGCATCGCTATAGACTTTAGAAGCAGAAGTTATTCTGGCATTCGTACAGGCAGGCAGTCACAGCACTATGTATTGCCCAAACTATAAAAAAGAACGAAGCTGAACGAAGTTTCATAGAATGTCCTGACTGAAAACATTCTTGGATAGTGGTAGATACGTTTCCATCACCAGTAGCATTCATACTTTCACCAAATTAGCTGAAGCCAGAGGAACTTCTGGTTCTTAAGTCAAAAGTTTTGTCACCCAATCAGAAATGTCTTAGGCTTCCCACTAAGACCTACCTCTTCCGTTTTGTTAATGTTGTGTTTTTAAATATGTAGTTGTGTTTAGAGATTTGTTGATGTGGTTTGTACTTCAGGGCCACCGTACAAACATTCCTCTACTCACCCTCTCTCATCCTACATATGGAACGTTGTTCCAGAAGATGTGATTCTTTCAGATGCAATTTTTCAACCTGAGATCAAACTGCACCTGCATGCATGCTAAATCAGATGCAATATCTACTCCTGGTAAGGAGGACGGCTTCTTCTGATTAAATGTGCTTTGATGGACTTTAAATTGTTCAGAGCCTGTACTCGTTCCCAGATTGATGAGCAGCAACAGGCGCTTCTCTATACTCTCTGTTGATGTCTTCCCCCCTTGGCATTGTGTTACCATACTCCTGTTCCAAGGCTGCAAAACTCAAGCTTTTCTAGCTGCTACTTTTCCCCTTTAAAGCTCTTCACACACAGCTTTTGTATTCTGACTTCATTGTTGTTTCATAAACAGTAGAGTGAATTCTTGTGTTTTTGTTCTCTTTTATTTTTACGCTTGATGTTAAATAATTTTTTTGATTCCAGTAAACACTAGATATGTTTCAGTTTGTCCCAAGGCGCAAAGCCCTAAAATTTAAATAGGGTGTACATACTTTTAGCACTTCTTGAGCTGTTTGATTGTTTTATTAAGTTTTTCTGGGTTACTCAAAAAAAAAAAAGCATTTTTCCGGTCACATAATCTGGGAGAAAGTCTCCAGCTTCTCATTGCTCAGGCAGCTATAAAATATTCCTTCAACTATATGCTTTTCAAAATTAAATCAATATTTTCTATTTGCAGCACATGTAATCAAACAATCAAGTAATACGTATTAAATACATTATTTGTGTATTTATTTCCAAATGTATTTAAATTACTATTTAATGTTTTCTATTTATTGTAATTTGTTCCTTTTCTCTCTCCATATTTGGCCTGAAACCTGTTTAGAGGGAAAGTTATCAAGGCCCCAGTAGATGTTTAGTGAAACATCTCTACACCTCTTCCTGTCCGCCTGCAGGAGCCTTCTGTTTCTCTGTTCTTCATCACTAAAGAATTTAAACGTTTTGTGCTTTAACTTCACTTTCAACAACTGGTCCCATAAATGTTCCAGGAAGTTAATGAACACACGGGTCGCTAACAGCTAAACGCTACCACACATGCTCACCGTTTCCAACCTCCGGACATCTGAACGGAGCTCCAACCGAGCGCACATCCTCCTTTTATGACAGACGTTTAT
Organism: Girardinus metallicus; assembly: GCA_903067095.1. NCBI lineage: Eukaryota > Metazoa > Chordata > Actinopteri > Cyprinodontiformes > Poeciliidae > Girardinus > Girardinus metallicus. Next base: position 13,302 of record CAEGAE010050302.1, read on the forward strand.
AAAACAGGAAGAGGAGCTCAAAACAGTAAGCATTAGCTATTTCTGGGAGAGGATGTCTGCAGATAACAAAGATCTGTCCAAATCTAACAGGTAGTATTACTGAGTCCACATAAAAGGCGTTATCTACTCAGAGAAAATGTGTTGTGACCCCCTACTGATGCTGCAAACTACCCCGCTCCCCGCTATAGGTTCCCGACCACATTGTTGGTGACGGGGCTGGGAAACAGTCCAAAGCCACAAGACATTTCTGCTGCGGAACATTTGTTTCCTTTCAGGAAGGGTAGGGAGGGCACGGGGGCCCCAACACACTCCTATTACATCTCTCTGTCCTGCCACGCTGCATGACAGTTTATTTTAGGAAGCGCACATTGGCACCTGAGACACAGAGCTGACAAAGCACTGCGTGTCACTTCAATGAGGCCAGTTGGTGCCGTGACAACGCCTCTGGCCATGAAGTGGGACAAGATGGACAACACGGCGCTAAACATCTCTACAAAGCAGGAAGAGAGGCTTCAGCTGCTCAAACACTGTTCAGCTTCAGAGGGGAGCGAGGCAACAGGACGGCGGACGGCCGGGGAGGATGTTGAATAAATCTGAGCTGCAGCGAGAAGCAGCTGGCCTGGAGTCTGCTTCTGTGGCGATCACACAGTACTGACAAAATATTCAATCTCAAAAACATTTAATATAAACTTTTCCATGATAATTTGTTGACTCTACATCTAAAAATGCACTTTGCACCAATGGCTGGCCAATGGTTTGATGAACGCAGTAGTTGAATGAATAACCAGAATCAGACTAAACTCAGTTTAGTTAAAATTTATTCTAATTAAATAAACCATGTAAACATGTAAAACTGTCTGACTACCGCAAACCAGTGGACAGCTTGTGTATCACAAGTCACACCAGTTTGCATACAGCATACATTTTGTCAATGGCCTGATTGGACACCTGGCTCCACCAGAGGTCTCAAACAATAAAAGAAATCATTTGAAGTCAATTCAGCTGTTTTTCCCTATCGGATCAGTATTGGCCAATACTAAATCTCAGATATCGTTATTGGTATCAGAAGTGATTAAAGTGGATCAGTGCGTCTGTAAGGAAGATAAAAAAGATGAAAAAGTGAAAACTGTAATATAAGTGGTTGTTTGAAGTTAACAGGAATTTAACACTCAGTATACCTCCCACCTCTGCTTCCTACTACTTTTTCTCAACAACAAAGCCTCCTGCGCTGTGAGCCTTGGTGGGGTTCTTATGGTAGCTGTGTAATGTGTGCGGGGAGCTGGATCAGTGAATGCCACCACTGCCAGTCAGAGAAATTTATTGCCCACAATCATGTTGTGCTTTTCCAGAAAGCTCTCCGGTAACTCAGGAAACACTCGTGTGGAGGCTTCAGTGTTATTGTGGGATCTTGAAGCTCGGCTTCCTGTTAGTGGGGAAATCTGAAATAATACCTGCCTGGAGAACCAAGCACGGTATAAATACACTGCCAGCTCCCGCATGCAGTTAATGCATCTCCTGTTCCTCATAATGCAGTGTAAACTGAGTGCAGATACAGTTACATACAAACACAGATACTAAAACAAAAAAAAAGGTTCAGGCTGTAAGGTGACAGAGCAACTGCTCTGCTGTGTTAAATATAAGATGCAAATGAAAAGAGAAAATCTATCATGACTGTAATGTGCCCTGATAGGGGGGTGCGGGGGGAGGCTCTCCTCTGAGGAGCTGAGCGCTGTGAGGAGGATGATGTATGGAGGAGTTGGATGAGAGGTGAAGAGCGTGGCGAGACGGGCCGCGGCAGGGCTGGATGGCTAGGTGGGAAGGGGGCTAAAAGGGTGGGAGGGGAAGGGGGTTTGACTCTGGAGAGCCCAGGGGCAAAAGTGGAATAAATGTTGATTAGTGTTGATTTTGTCCAACGAGCACCCGGCAACTGACAGAGGGACTAAGCTGGAGCGAAAGGGAACCATTAATCTTGGTCTGGTTTAAGCGGCATATATTAATTTGTGTCATTTCCACTACGAGGAGAGAAACCTCTCCTTCTCTCGCTCTCTGCCTCCCAGTGTTTGAGAGGCGCCTCAGTGGGGCGCGGGAGGGGGCGGGGAGTGGATTACAGCGTAAGCCTGGAGGTAGCGTCTGCAGCTAGCAGCAGCAGGGGGGGGCAGGGGGGGAGGAGAGAAGAGGAGGAAATGAGATTCCAAACACTGCATTATAGAAAATGAACTCCGGGGGGGGTTGGTATGGCAACCACCTTCCCCACGTGCCATTGCATGTTCAATTTAACGTGCATAACAAATTTGCAGACTTGATTAAATTCGTAACATATTAAGCAGGGCGGCGTGTGATGCTAGCGGAGGAAAGCTGCAGGGAGCGCGGCTGCACAGCCGGCAGTGGACAGCAGGGGGCGATGTCGGAACTTGCGCTCTTTTACCAGTCTTAGTGGATGCTACCTTCACTGAGTGATCCACAGAGGAAGTTCTTCTCGCACACTTGTACTCCAGCCGTTGTCGGGAGAGGAGAAGGAATCCTGCAGGCCAGGAAGTAGAACGTTTACTTCTTCTTTAGTCAGAGGAGAAGGAAAAAAAAAAAAAAAAACACGTTCCTTTTCCTTGATGTCAATGTTAATTACCAACTCATATTCCTCTAATTAAGCTCTTTAATATGATTAACACATATCAATTAGGGAACTGACAATTTGCATAATGTATAATGTAAGCACATTGTTCCGTGCTGTAATGGTGTTAGTTCAGTGTTTATGGCGCCGGCTATGACTCTGGTGGTTCTGTGGCTGTGACTCTAAAACACTTTCCCAACTCGTGTCCATCCAGGCAGTGGACCTCACTCTTCCTCTCTCACTCTTCTTCTTCCTGAGAGCCTGTTCTACCTGGGGGGGTCGTACTCATTTTTAACTTCGGTTCCATCGTTGAGACTTATTCACTGAATCCTTTTATGAAACACTTGGCTTTTAAGTGAGAACTTCATCAATTTAACGATACAGAACACAGCATTTCTGAGAGAAATTGTTACTTCTCTTGATTTTTAATATGCAACATGGTTCAGTATAGAGATATATTTTGTGTGTGAACTATAAAAATAGGCAGTTGTAAGTGTTTTGAGAGGAAGTCTCAGATATTCACGGATTTTCGCTGTTCGCAGACGGCTCTGGTCCCTCACCCCAGCAAGTACCAGGGGTCCACCAATAACTAATATTGACATAAGGGTATCTGCAGGTGTCAGCAAGTCAAATGTGAGATTTTTTAAGAAGCTTTCTTAACAAGTTGTTGTTGAAAATTAGAGTTTGCTCTCAACCAACTTACCTGGTTAAATAAGAGTTAAATAAATAAAACATAAGACCTTTTTATGCTACCTTGAATTAAATTTAAGAACAAGAAGATATAAATATAGAGGATGTTTGGGGTATCTTGCTGTACTACAATTAAGGATGGCAAAAACTGCAACATTTCTGGGGTCTGTTTGTGGCAGATGGCAGCAGTTTTGTGATTCTCACTGCAATAGGCTGTAGAGCGCAGTAACTGCCATGGCAACCAGCTGAAACTTTTCTTTGACAATAGAAGTTAGCCAGAGGTGAACACAGACAATATCCAGCCAACTGGCTCTGAATTCATACTTAGACCTAAAATAGCTAGCTAGATAGCTATCCATCCATCCATCCATCCGTCCAGAGCCAGTTGGCTGGATATTGTCTGTGTAGGGAAAGAGTGT
>CAEGAE010050319.1:0-18486 GCA_903067095.1 Girardinus metallicus
CCACCATTATACCGTGAATTCAACAACGCAGTCCGGACACAAAAATCTGTGTACAAAACCAAATTCCAGTATCACACTCTGCACTTCTACCTCACCATGGCCCTGCGCACCATCAAACCTAACGCAGAAAATTGTGTCAATGTTTACCGGAGAACCAGCTGTAAATTCAGCAAAAATGTTCTCAACACACAGATTCGTTTTAGTGCTTTTACCTCCAGTTCCATGGATGGCTACTGTGATGAAATGTTTGGTGAAGAATCATGCTTTGAAATCACCACCTGTTTTGGAGCAGACATCTCAAAGTTCTCTGAGTTTGATGAGAGAGAAGTCCTGATCCCTCCGTATGAAGTTTTTAAAGTAACAGCAGTACAGAAAAGCTCTAAGCACAACAAGCTTCCTTGTAAGGTCGTCTACAAACTTCAGAGCACAAAAACAACTCGTTCCAATTTAAACTGTGATTTTTTCAACAAGGAAAGTCTGCTTGGTTTTAATTGAACGTCCCAGAAATAAAAGCAATGCTCTGCAGACTTGGACAGGATTTAAGATTTTTTTTTAATGGGCTGCTCAGTTTTATTTTACAAAGAGACGTAATTAGATATCATGATAGGTACACAACTGTAAGTGCGCACACCGCCAACATTTTACTAAAGTGTAAAATTTTAAATATTTAAATAACTTAAATGATATGACCCACATTAATTTTGTATCCACACACAGTTGTAAGAATTTTAAGGATGGCAGTGAAAGTAAAAGGAGAAAAAAACTCAGCAATAGAATAAATTATCATTTTAGTAGGTATTTATGTTTTGGTTGCAGGCCACATTGAAATATTAATATATTTATTCACCCATTAAATTCAAATGGCAAGACTACTGATGTTAACATATCAGGCATCTATTTGTAATATAAGTGACTGTTAATAAAAATATTTTACGGTGCATGTCAGTAAAGAAACCATACAACGGATCAGAAAACACGACCAGAATCCATTGTTTTTATTATGTTTTGGTACATTGGGACTCATTAATTTACATAATGTGTTTAAAGTGAGTCTTCTTACTGTTGCCACATGCTTGTTTGCTGCAAAGTCAAGAACTCATAACAATTAGCTGGGCTGCTTTAGATTGTTGCTTTTTTATGTGACTACAATGAAATCATCTGCATTTGACTGTATTGTATTAAAATTTGGATTGTGCACTGCATGCATATGAAACTAGACTCGACTCTTTTAGATTGAAATGATTCGAATTTAAACTAAAATGTATTTACTGTGATTGAATATGAATTTGACCTCTATGTGTCGTTATCCTTGTAATCCTAAATAATTTCTTTCACGTTTTTTTTTATTCTGACCCAGGTTGTTACAGCAAATAGTCACTCTAACTGAGCTTTGTTATGGTCAGTATATAGATTCAAGAGTGCAAATATAAATCACAAATTCCTTCTTAAGACATCTAAGTTACTTAAATGATTTTGACCTACATTAATTTAGCCTCCACACAAAGTTGTGAGGACGATAAGGAGGGTAATGAAAGTAAAGGGAGAAAAAAATTTGTATGTTTCCGTATTCCAATTGAATATGTTCTCACAAGTCTGTACTTCATTATGTTACGGTTGCAGGCCGCATCAAATCATCAATATATGTTTGTTGACTGCCTCACTCAGAGTCAAATGGAAGGACTGCTGCTATTGCTAACCAATCAGATGTTGAGAGTTTATATGTCAAGCTACAGTAATCGTTTGAAATATTTTACGCCGCATGTCAGTAAAGAAATCAGAAAATAAATCAGAAAACACAGACTAAGAGAATCCATGTCTTTTATTACATTTTGGACCTTAGTAATCTGCAAACGGTGTGTTCCTTATTACTGTCACCACATGCTTGCTCAAGATGTGCTCATTTTTTCCACAACTATCATCACGTGCATTTGTGGTTCTGCATGACCTCCTTAGGAAGTGGTCTGCAGGGGTCTCTAGAGAGAAGTGTCATGCATGAAGAGCAGCAAGCATGACACTTGCTTCTCCTAATATTTAGGGTTAACATGTAGGAAAATCATCTACTTATGTGTGAGGCCATTGAATAAAGACACCGATTTGAATAACTGCATGACCTTAAAATAATAACATGTCATGTGTGTATTATAGACAATATATTAACGAACTTGACATGTTGGCCTTTGGTGGGTTTGCTCTGAAACTCCTTCTCTTTTCTGTCTAAACCCATCAAATTAGCTGAGGGGAGAGGGGCTTGTCGAGGGTCTTTGACCATCAAACATTTTAAAGTGTTCACTTTTAAATTTGTCTTCACTTGTATTTCGAGCTCCAACCATTTTATATACAAGTCATGACATGTATGACAAATGTGAAGAGAAGATGAAGGAAGAAATAGAGAAAAAGCTTTTACCAAATGAGCAAAACAAAAATGAAAACTTTAAACAGGCCTGGGAAATAGCCGAGGAATACTACAAGAGTAAATGGGAGAAGAAGAACCCGCCGCTGAAGAAAGAACAAATCACAGTTGCTCATGCGTACACCCTTAATGAACCACCATTACACCGTGAACTTAACAACGCAGTCCGAACACAAAAATCTGTATTCAAAACCAAATTCCAGTATCACACTCTGCACTTCTACCTCACCATGGCCCTGCGCATCATCAAATCTAACGCAGAAAAATGTGTCATTGTTTACCGGAGAACCAGCTGTGAATTCAGCAGAGATGTTCTCAACAAAGAGATTTGTTTTAGTGCTTTTACCTCCAGTTCAATGGGTGGCTACTGTGCCAGAATGTTTGGTGAAGAATCATGCTTTGAGATCACCACCTGTTTTGGAGCAGACATCTCAGACTTCTCTGTGTTTAAGTTAGAAAGTGAAGTCCTGATCCCTCTGTATGAAGTTTTTAAAGTGACAGAAATAAAGAAAAGCTCAAAGCACAACAAGCTTCCTTGTGAGGTCGTCTACAAACTTCAGAGCACAAAAACAACTCGTTCCAATTTAAATTGTGCTTTTTTTCAACAACTAAATGAAAAATTCTGCTCTTTGAGACAATGACCATCTACAAAGTTTTAATTGAAACATAAAAAAAAAAAAATAACTCTGCCGATGTGGACATAATTCGATATTTTTTCCAAAGAAAATCAGTCTTAATCAGTTTTACATAGTGAAGTAATTAGATATTATGATAACAAATATACATCAGTGAGTGTGAATACCTATATAAGATTTTGAATAAGTGTTTAAATTGTAAAGCTGAATTTCAATAAGGGCAGATAATATTAGTTTGTTCTGCTACCATTAACTTTCTTCTCTGCTTTTTCTGTTTTTCAATAAAAAGTAAGCCCAAATCAGTGCTACTGTGCCTGTTTTCTAACTCAGCTTGTTACAGCAAACGGCCTCCCAAACTGAGCTTTGTGATGTCTGTGTGCAATTTATCGATGACCAAGTGCAACAAAATCAATAAAATCAAAATGTCAAATGCTTCATTAAACATGGACACTTCTTAAATGATGATGACATGCATTAATTCCAGAAAACTGCCTCCACACACAGTTGTGAGGAGAGGTAAAGATGGTAAATGAAAGTAAAGGGAGAATTTTTTTTTTAATGTTTCCATATTTTCCATATTAAAACTTTATTTCATGTCATGGTCACATCAAGTCTTCAATATCAGTTTTCTGTCAGCCTCACTGATCAGAGTCAAATGACTGGTTGACAGCTGCTACTGTCAACCAGTCAGATGTTAGAGTCTATATGACACGCTAATTTTATAGTGCATGTCAGTAAAGAAACCAGAAAATTATACAGAAAACACAGAATAATCATTTTTATAACATTTTGGAACCCATTTATCTGCAACGTGTACTGTCAAAAGTGAGTGATTAACTCTTACATGTTTGCTCAAGATAATTTCTTTTTTTTCCTCTAAGACTATAGTCATCTGCATATTGATAATGTATTAAAATTTGGATTGTGTACTGGACTGCATATGAAACTTGATTTGAATCTGACTGCATGATTAGACTGACGTGATTTGAATTCGAACCAAATTGTATTGAGTGTGATTACAAATGAATTTGGCCTTTGTTGTCTTGTAAAATGAAATATCGGTTGTGAATATGAACTAACTTTACTGCTATAAAGTCCAAAGAAGTCTTTAAATTTTAGTTTTGTTTTTTCTCTGAAGTTCCTTTTAGTCTGATGGTAGCTGGTCTCCGAATTGTCTCCTTTGCATCCTAGAAGCATTTTTATATAAATTATTACCATTTCTTAAAGCTATGGATAAAACACTTTTTTATTCATTTATTTAATATATTTTACTTGCCTAGTTATTTTTGTTCAGCCACAGGAGGTTGACAGAACCTGAGCTGCGTCACTGTTTTGTAGCAGACGTAGTGTGGGGCAAATAAAGTTCCCAAAGCAGAAGATGACGTCCTGTTTCATGAGTGCAACACACAGAACCTACACTCAGCGTTTGTTTGCTAGCTTGTGGTTCTGCATGTCAGGCCTCCTCAAGACGTGGTCTGCAGGGGTTAAGCAGGAAGTGGTATGTCGACTAAAAGCAGCATGACATCTTTGCTGCTCTGCCGATTTACGGTCAACACATATAAAAATAATCTATTAATATGTGAGGCCATTCATGACACTGGAATAAACGGTTGTTAATAAAACATTATTTTAAAGATAATAATCTATCATGCGTGCACTGCTAGACAATACACAGACTATTTGCTAGGATTTATGATTGATACGGTGAAACTCCTCCTTCTCCTTCCTATCTAGACTCAATTAGCTGAGGGGATGGGGGTTTGTCTAGGGGCTTGCCCAATCAAACATTTTAAGATCTTCTCGTCTCTTCACTTGTATTTTGACCTCTAACGGTTTAATATCATTGTCATTTATTTGATTTAAAAGGAAAGAATTTGCCTCCGCCTATCCTTCCTTTTTTTTCCCCATCTTATTCCCAATTTGTTCAGAAACTCTTCAAAAAAACCCAGGTAAAGTCCTACTTTTTATTTAAATTAAAGATTGGTTTTATTAGGATATACATCATTTTCAATTTCTTAAAATATATATATTTTTTTAATTTCTGATTTTCTTTTTACACTGTTTTACTGTTTTGTGAGAGACAGCTGTCTCTTTTCCTGACAGAAGAAAATTATTGGTCGAGTGAAAATAAACATACAAATCTGCTAGGGGTATAAATTTAGGATTCAACTGTATTGGCTTTAATATATCTTGCATACAAGTGTACAATAATCTCTTTTCAGGACCGCTAAATTGTAGTTAAATACCTCCAGTGGTGTTTGTATCACAGTGTAGAAACTATCATATATGATCATGATCAGGAAACAAGTTATAGCTTTAATGATTCAACTTTTTTTTTTGTTAAAAAACTTAAAAGAGCAACCTTAAAATTATGAACACTGTAAGGGTAAAATGTTGTGATTTCAGCCTGCTTGTTTATTTTATGTCAGACACTTAAATCATGCATTCAAATGACATAAATGGGAATAGTAACTAAACAAATAGGAAATGAAAAATCTACATTTGCTGTGTCTTTGCAGGACTAAATGCTAAAGGTGGCAAAGATGACAATGTGGACGTTCCTGCTTGTGCTGTTTGGAGCGTCTGTCTCAACTGCAAAGGTAATTTAAAATGAGACAAACAGGAGATTTGTGAGTTTCTTGATTCAGACATAAAGGTAAAGAAATGTTTAACATCCGTCTTGTTGTCTTCTGGCAGATTTACAGATCCATCGGGAGCGATACACCACTCCCGTTGGACATGGCTCTGAACTCTGTCGATGACATGTACGAAGGCTGCGCCAACAAGATGGCGACCAAAGTAAAGACGGAGTTTTTGGTCAGCGAGAAAAAGATGAGCAAAAATTTTAGCCTGGCTTGGGACACAGCAGAGAAACAGTACAATAAGAAATGGAAGCCCAAGCCTGGGAAGAAAAGATCCCAAACCCTGGAGAAAGAACAAAACATGGCCGTCTACGCTTACACTCTGGACGAACCAGAAATATTCTCTGAATTCAACAGCGCGGTGCGAACACAAAGGGCCCAGTACACGGGCACGTTTCCGTATCACTCACTGCACTTCTTCCTGACGGGCGCTCTCAGAGCTCTCAACGCTCGTAAGCCAAAGACAGAAAGATGCCTTACCGGTTACCGGAGGGTCAACAGAAAATTCAAGCTGGGCGTTCTCGGCAAAGAAATCCGCTTTGGCGCTTTCACCTCGAGCTCGATGGGAAAGTATCCCCGCAAAGAAAAATTTGGCTATGAGACCTGCTTCGAGATTTACACCTGCTTGGGAGCAGACGTCTCACTGTACTCCAAGTTTGGAGAATCAGAGAGAGAAGTTCTGGTTCCTCCATATGAAATCTTTAAAGTTACAGCCATAAAGCAGAGATCTGAGGACGAGGACCTTCCATGTAAAGTCGTGTTGAAACTGAAGAGCACAGAAAAGGCTCTGTCCAACCTAAACTGTGCGTTTTTCACAGATAACTGAGCCAAATAAATCTTCAAAATTATTTCCAATTTTAGTGACACATACACAAATCCTCATGAATGTGTTGTTTGATAAGTAATTAGATTAGAATTATTTTTTAGATGGATTTTCTTTTATTATCAAAAAATTTTTTTTTTAATTCAGATAAAAGCTAATACATGCATAGTTTCACCATTGTAAGCATAAAGACCATATAATGAAAACGCATCAAACATAGCTTTAGATGTATTTTTGCTTTTAACTGATGTTTAAAAATTTAAAAACTTTGCCGAATCAGCACATTTGACTGCAAACTTAATAAAAGTATCTGTATACATTTCATTGCTACTATTCTTCGCATCCTCCTGTAAAATGACCCGTTGCATCATTCGGTACATCGGTTGCCGCACCACAAATATGTCTGACTGAATTCATAGTGTTTTAGTTTAGAGCTGCTTGTTTGTGGACTGTTGGACGATTGGGCCTGAAGGGCTTTAAGGCCTTTTAGACATATTTAGTACGCCTTGTTTTCTTCTTTTGTGGCTGTGCATGTCTAACCCATCAGGATGTGGTCTGTGCAAGTTTTCAGTGCACACTACGTTGGAACAAGTAAAGTTGTTCAGTATATGAAGGTTCTGGTTCAGGTAAATTCAATCAAAGTAAAAAGTAAAAGTAAAAAGTATGACAGGAAGAGTACCAGCAGTCATCATCAATCGACAGTTGGTAAAATATACAGAATAAATACAAACAGAAATCAGCCCATTGTAGTCCTATATCTGGTCCACTTTGATAAACATTTCATCTGACAAAACATTCTTTGCAAAATGTTAGTTGGAATTATTTATCACACATGAAGATTTATGAATAGAAAAGCAAATAAAAGTGCTATGAAGGAGGAGTAGAGATCCTCATTAAGAGGATAGACATTTGTGACATTTTTGTAAATTTTTATTATCTTGTAACCTAATAATCAGTAACAATAGATAAATAACAATTATCATATTCACAGATTTACTTAAAATGACAGAAATTCAAATTCCAACATACCAACCACTCGTCAGGACGGCACAGCATTTAAATCTAAACTTTGCCATTATTTCTGATTCTTCTCCAGAAGATCACATTTTTATTATTATTTACAGTGGGAGGTTACCAGATAAACACTAGATGGCACTGTTATTCCATTATATTTTGGGCTTCTTGGACAGGTGTGTTGTAGTCCATAAAATAGGCCTTAAAAGACAATAATCCCAGATTTTTTGTTTGTTTGTTTGTTTTTTCAAGATAGTTTATGTACTTATTATTACTTTTATTTTTATGTTTCCTATCCACACAGTTTGATTCAGGATGCTGCTTATAACTAAGGATTTCACTGTGAAGAAACCCCAGTTTTATATAAACATTCGTTTGTGCTACAATCATAAGCTCTGTGTTCACTTTCCTTTTCCATTTCATCAGTTGTAAGCAGAGTACAAACTTCACACTTCATTCAGTTTAGATACATAAAGAAATACACAAAATACAGAGTCGGTCTAGATTTCACTGCATTTTCAGAGGAACGTGTTATGCACTAGCACCATCTGCTGGTATAAACGTGAGTAACAAATGGAAAAAAAAAAAAAAGTTTTTTTATTTTTAAGGTCAATGAAAATGATTTACCAGCCTGGCTGAGAGTTTGCAGATACATACGTCTGCATTCTTATTTTTTTTTATATTTGTGTCCGTTTCATTTCCTTTGCAGGTTTACACATACAAAGAGTGTTTTGACACTGCGCATTAAGCAGGAGCACTTGATAGATCAGATCACATGGGTGAAAACCACAGAGAGCAAGCAGGTTTCCGCTTATGTGTACGTCTATGCATCAAGTTTTATTTTCTGTTTCTAAAAAGGGGCTGAGTATTTCCCCTTTGTTATGTTCTTTCTTATAAGTGCGTGTGTAAAGGCAGGACGTGACTAACTGTGACGCGTGTAACGGTTTATGTACAACTTCATTTTGGGGCTCTGCTTCTCTGACTCCCAGAGTCAGAAGCTTTAAAGAAAACATTTAAAGACAAAGATCGATCTGTATCATTTCCTAGCGGTTTTCTCTGCCCTTTCATTAAACAATTTCCGTGTCAGCCTTCATCCATACAGATGGATTTTCTACATCTCAGGTACGGATACTTTTTTGGTTGTTTCTTCAAATTTGTTGCATTAAATACCCAAATAATGAAACATATTTTTTAAGTAGGGATATTAGAAAATATGGTGTTAAACCTGATGGATCAAAAATATGACAAGAAGTTGTAACCCACTAGAAAAGTCTTGATACCAAGATTACCAATGTAAATTCAAAGTAGAGGAGAAATTTTAACACTGATAACACGTAGTATAATTCTTGATAATGTTGCTTAAGATACTTGCTCTATTTATTACTTAAGAACTTCACTAATATTTCCTAACATATGTTTATGGTACTTTGAAGCTATGGGTTCATTATCCACTGATCCCTTAGCTATCATCTACAGCCAGCCACCGTCAGCTGAACCCTGAGCCACTGTTCATAAATAAGTAAATAGAACTTTAGGTTTTAAAATTCATATTTGCATCTACTGGTTGACAAACCAATCAAAGAAAAAGTGAAGGAGAGCTTTTTCCAGCTAAGAAGCGTTAGTAAACTGAGGTGCTACATTCAGACAAAGGACTTTTTGAAAGTAAGTCATACCTTTTGCTTGGATTATTATAACTCTATGTTTGCTGGTCTTAACAGAATCTTAGTTCAGATATGGGAAGATCGTCTACAGAAAGAAGATGGAGGATTAGCTACAGCAGAACAACATCAGAGTTTTGAACGAGCTTGAAAACAGTTTCAGGTCACAAGCCAAAGTCCCAGACTCCAACCATTCTGCTCGACTGGGAATTGGAACAAGAAAATTAGAGGATTTTTTAATTTTTTTTTATAGAGTGACTGACTCACGGAGAAATCTTTAACATACTGTTAAACAAAAAGTTTCTTTTTGTCTTGATGGCAATAACAATTTGGACAGTGGTGCTGCTATCATTAGGATGCTGCATCGAGGCTCCGGCACCACAGCAGAAGGTAAGGGGTGCATTATTTGGGGAATGTTTTAATAAGTGCACAAGCACATATGGTCATAATAAATATTAATCATCAGTAACGTGTTTCCTTTTTTTTTCTGTTTAGAGCGGCTTATTTCCACTGGATTTAGCTCTGGACTCTGTTGACGACATGTACATTGGCTGTGAAGACGAGATGGAAAAAAAAGTGGCGAAGTGCTTAGACAAGGAGAAAAAAGGAAATTTTGGAAAGGCTTGGGATAAATCAGAGCAGTACTACAACAACACATGGGCGACCACCACCTCAACGCTGAAGAAAGAGCAAATTATGGCTATTCATGCTTACACCTTGGGAATGCCGCCAATATACGCCGAGTTCAATGACGCGGTCCGAACACAAAAGTCTGAGTACAAGACCAAATTTCAATATCACGCATTTCACTTCTACCTCACCATGGCCCTACGCTCCCTTAAGCGCAAGGCAGCAGAGTGTCTCACCGCGTACCGGAGAACCAACTGCCAATTTGAAATAGATATCAACAGAGAGATTCGCTTCGGTGGCTTTACCTCCAGCTCAGTGGGTTCTTATGCTTCTCCTTGGATATTTGGTAACAAATCATGTTTTGAGATTACCACCTGCTTTGGAGCAGACATCTCGGAGTTCTCTATGTTTAAATCAGAAAACGAGGTCCTGATCCCTCCGTATGAGGTTTTTAAGGTAACAGACATACAGAAAATATCAGAGAAGAATTCCCTTCCATGCGAGGTTGTTTACACACTGAAGAGCACAAACAAAATACTTTTGAACTTAAACTGTGCTCTCACTGAAGAGTCAGGTTTGTGATGAAATATCCCAGAAAAAGCAGCATTGTGCAAAGTTGGACATAATTCAGGTATAGTCTGCCCAATATTTATTTTACACGTAATATGTCAATTACATTTACATATTCAAATATAATCATAAAAGAAACACACAAGAGTGAATGTTCACATTTTCAGTCTCTAATATGTGGAACTTTACATTAGGAACCAGTTTCAAGAGTAAAACTAATTTCATAAAAGGGACATAAAATATTTGAAGAGCACATTAGTTTATGTTACAATCATAAACTTTGTGTTCACTTTCCTTTTCTGATTAATCAAAGTAATCCCAAACCCATGCTGCTGCTGTGCTTTTTCCTTTGTCACAACCCATAATGGCAGACTGAGATTTACTTTTTTATGGAAGTCCAAACATGCAAAAAATAAATAAAGAAGTCCTATATTTATTAGTTAAAGCGATCGCAACGTGTATTAACTGCTAACCTTGACTGACCAATTTCACAATTAATTATAAAAAAAAATGCATTAATTAAATTTCTGATATCTAATTAATTGTTGATACATTCATTTATATAATTCTGCTTCTATGTTATCTATGACATACATAAGTAATCATTTTAATGATTTATGTATTTATTATATTTTGGCACTTAGAAACTCAATATATTGCTGAAAGCTGATCATTCCTTCCCACTGCCACTTAATGCTTTCTTAAGATACTAACCTGACTGCTCGAAGCAAACAGTTCTTCCTGTTTGATAGAAAAAATATCAACTGCCTTCAAATAACAATCTGTATTTGAATATTTTAAACTGCAATTTCATTTGAACTGGACTGAATATGTATCTGAGTCTGAATCTGACTGAATTGTATTGGACAGGTAGGAGGTGATAATGAATACATAGAAATACATTAGAAATGTGTTGTGAAATGGTTCTATATACACTTACTGATCTGGACCAACAATCTTTAAAAAAAAAAAAAAAAAAAAAAAGTTTCATAGCTGGAATAAATTTTTCTGTACTTCTGTTATATTTCCTGTTTGACTATTCTGTTTTTATAAATCTCACAAAAATGGATGTGTCTTTTTTTGTAATTATAACTTAATCATGTTCTTGATTTCAATATGTAAACACTTCTGGTTATATCTGTATGCTGAACACAAACTTATTTCAAGCGTCTTGTTTGAGATTAGGTTTTGTCTAAAATGCCAAAAAGATGTTAAATTAGTTGGAATAAACTTATTGAATTGCATCAAACAGTGAATAAGTGAATATTTATAATGTGGGATATCAAGCAAGAGAAGTACAGGTTGCATCAAAACTTCATATCAGACAGAAATACATGGGCTTAAAGCAAACAAACCTTTTCAAAGTTAGCTAACTTTTTAGAAATGGATCACTAATTTCACTACATTATGAAGGTTTGGATTGTGATCCTCCTATTAGCAAAATACACTGCCTTGCATAATAACAGCTGAAATTTTTAAACTGTCGTAAGTGAAATCACTGGACAAACAAAATCAGTAATAAAGACACACAAAGGTAAAATGCAGCCAACATTACTTTGCACTGATATTAACTGAAAAATAATAATAAAAAAATTGGAATAAGTCAAGTATGAATTCAAAGATTAAGAATATTTTCATACTACGTACTGAAAATGATTTAATAAACTAAGCTTGTTAAAATATTATTAATTTACACAATCCAACTATGCATCAGTTACATCATCTTTCTAATAATCTTGGCTATTTCCTATTCACTGCAGTCAAGGACCAGAGTCTTTAAAGGAGCACTAACGCTGATTGAGATGATTTGCAGCTGGTGCCAAACATGCAAATGGGCTGCCTTCACTAAAGGGGAGTCTAGATGTGCAACCTAGCAAAGAAAAGTCTGAAAAAGTAATTTTTTTTTTTGTTGTAAAAAATAACCACTGGAACTGATGCTGTTAAGTGAGGTGGCAGCTGTTTAAACACTTTTTAAAAAAAAAAAAGGTGTAAAAGAAAAATGACACATTTGTTTACAAATTAGTCAAACTTTATGTAATTTAACCATTTTGAGAAACTTGAAGTGAAAACTGACTAATCCGTGTATGGTTCATTCTTTGGTTTTTTTCGTTTCAAAATAAAATTGCGAAAACATAACAAGCATGTGGTATTTTGTTTTTCCATTTTTAAAACCTAACTCTAAAAAAATGCAAAATCGAATTAATAGAAAATCAACAGCATTTGAGTTTTGCTTTGCCATCTAAGTTGTTTTAATATGTAGCGATACCGAAAATGAAGAAGGTTGCCAAAGAAGAATCATTAACAGTGGATGAAGACGGCATAAAAACAAACCATTCCTAAATAATAGGCAATGGCTGCACTTGAACGTATCCATTTTTAAACTGGTAGATACTGAAGCGCTAACTGAAAAAGTTATCCTTCTTCTTCTGGATTATCATGGCGAATGACAAGAAACTGAAGGTGTACATTACCGCCACCTACTGGTAACTGAAACAGTTATGTGCCGGGAGTTCAGGTCTTCATTTCCGGTTCCGCCATAAGGCCCCGTTGAATTAACAACAAAATAAAATATTGCCTTTGGTTTAAAGAGGTATCCCTTTTTATTTATGCAATTGCCGTTTTTCTATTCTCGTTTTAAAAACAAAATACCACATGCTTGTTTTGTTTTTGCAAATTTTATTTTGAAACGAAAAAAAACAAAGAACGAACCATACACGGATTCTGACTGTATGATAAAGATGGCGGTTTGGTTAGCAGTGCTGCTAACGTTGAGAGCCTTGACTGAAACGGCAAAGGCAAAGCAAAAATGTCCTCTTGGTTAATGCTGTCAAAACACACATCTCAATGGGTTATCAGATTTTGAAGAAAAAACCTCTTAACGAACAGTTGTCACCATTGACGGAGCTTGTTTTACCTGGACATGGCTCTGGACTCCGTGGACGACGCGTACGCTGGCTGCGAAGACGACATGGAGCGTAAAATGAGGACTGACTTTCTCCCGAGTGAGAAAAACCAAAACACAAATTTCTCCTTGGCCTGGAACGGAGCAGAGAAACACTACAACAAGAAATGGAGGCCCAAACACGAGAAGCCTCCCTCCAGGACCCTGGAGAAAGAGGAGGTCATGGCCGTTTATGTTTACACGACGGACAAACCCGAAGTCTACCCGGAGTTCAACGACGCGGTTAGAACGCAAAAGATGAAGTACAAAACCGCATTCAGATGCCGCACTCTGCACTTCTTCCTCACGAGTGCCCTGAAGAGACTCAGCGCTCGCAGAAGCGCCCTAAAAAGGTGCCTGACCTGACTGGCTATCGAAGGGTCGACGGCTACTTCAGCAGATTCGCTTTTGGCTCTTTTCCCTCCAGCTCACTGCTTGGCTGTCAGCGTCCGTACAGGTTTGGTGACAAAACGTGCTTTGAGATTTCCACCTGTTTGGGAGCAGACCTCTCATTGTACTCCAGGTTCGGAGAGTCGGAAGCAGAAGTTTTGATCCCACCGTATGAGGCATTTAAAGTGACGCAGATCTGAACAGAAGAGCCTTCCATGCGACGTGGTGTTTAAACTTAAGAGCACGCAGAAAGCTTTGTCCAACCTGAACTGTGCTCTTCTTTGACAGGTGCCACGTTGTGATTCAAAAATGGGTGTAGTCAGATGTATTTTTAAAAAGTTTGGGAAACTGTTGAAATACATTTTCGCAATTCAATGTCGACCTGCATTCAAAGGTTTTTTTCTTTTTTTCTTTTGGGAAACAGTCAGGCTCCACTCTGCACCGAATAAAAATGAAAAACTTTAACGTGTTTCGGGTCTAAGTGAGTATTTCTCAAGTATAGGGGTCAGTTTTTCTTTTGTTTTGTTTTTAAAACATGACCTCCAAATTGAAATCCTATTGAGAAACTGATATTTAACAATTTACCTGTACAAGTCACTGGAACCAGTTTTCTATCTATTCCTGGGCTATTGTTTTTTTACTTTTTCTAAATTTGATACATTACAGCAATAAAGATTAATTTATTCTAAGTTATTTGGACATCTTCACCAGGGGATTCAACAGACTTAAAAAGGGACTTTAAAGTTTCGTCATCCAGATTAGGAAAATTCACTTCATCTATTCATTTTACTTCAGAAGTTAAAAAATAAAAATAACTTCAGATGATTAAAAATACAGCAACGACATCAATTTTGAAGGAATAAAACACACCAAGACTCTGTATATTGCCACGACGTCGTCTGTAAAGTTTAATGCAGTTTTCCTTGTTTTTATGTCAGTGCAACATGAAAGAGAATGTCATTTATTATTTTGCTGTTGTCATAATGGGAATATGAACTGTAGCAAATAAAAAGTGGATCTCAGTAGCACAGCTTCTCAAAACTAACCATACATTAATATTGAGTCAATACAGCTTAGGTAAAACAGCACAATGTCTCGAAGCCTTTACAGTGGAGGCTGCACCTATAGTAAAGCACAATTAAAGTAAAGCAGAACTGCTCTAGAAAGCAAGCGCTCTTTCTTTGGTTCCTGCTAAGTAACAGTCAGCAATATACATTATATGATATCTTTACATGTCATGCAGCATGGAATATTTGTTTTAGCTCATTTTATTGTTCTCAAAACTTCCCAGTGCACTGGTTATGCCATTTATTTTTGATTTGATTAAGGATTTTTAACTTTCTCATCATAAGTGCCACTGCCCTTATAGGCGGTCACATATCCACTGGTGTCTGGAATGTCCTCACGCCCGGCCTTTCCTTTCCCTTTGCCCGAGTCGTCAAAGCGCTCCTTGTGTGAGCCGGTGTACTTGGTCGAGTCAGTCAGTCTGTCCACTGCTGCTGCTTTCGCAACTTTCTAAAAGCACAAAAAAATCCCAGAAAACAGTCAGCCGAGAGTTCACTGCAATGTTAAAGGAATATGTTATCCACTAGTGCCATCTGCTGGCATAAATATGAGTGTCAGGGCTTGAAGCTAAACCAACTTTTATGAGCCGATGATCTCACGTTGACCGCTATTTGTCGTTGTAAATAACCTTGCCTTGTGTCTAACCTTAGCTTTGTGGCTAAGGTTATGCCTCGTAACAACGCAAAGTGTAAAAATCGTTAGTAAAAATCAATACAGCTGCAGCATCCAAAACTCAGAAAGAACAAAAGAAAAAGCAAAAAAAAAAAAAAAGAGCAATTCTTCTGCCAGAAACTCAGTTCCAAAAATAAAAAAATCTGACTTCCACTCTCGCCCCCCATTAAATCAGACAAAATTGGTGTCAAAAATTCTCTCTGGTTTGTGCAGCAAAATTTTTTAAAGGTCAACCAGCCCCCCAGCCCCCCAAGTTCTTCGAATCAAACAAAATTGGTGTCAATCAACAAGACTACGTTTGTGCAGCAGAAAAATTTGTTTGTGCTGCTTTTGTTCTGAAGTTATTAATAAAAGTTTAAAGGTCAAATGTAGGTCACCAGCTGCCCTACATTACCTAAATCTAGCAACATTGGTGTCGAACATTTGTGCCGGTGTGTGCAACAAAAATGTTCATTTTATCTTTGTCATTTGAAAGATATTAATAAAAAAAATTATTCATTAGAGGTCATCAGATGTCAATCAAAAATGAGCAAAATCAAACAAAATGGGTGACTATCAACTTAACTATGTTTGCGCTGGTTTGACACCAGTTCTGTTAGGTTTAATGAAGGTGGGGGCGCCAACTTCACTCGGGTCCAAATTACTTACAGTGACTCCGGCGTTGGCAGGATCCTTCCCAGCAATGAGACTGTAGACCTGCTGAACAGCCTCCTCTTTGCCTTTGCCTTTGAATCGCTTTGGAGCCAACTCCGTCAGCGCCTGGTTGAACTGCTCAAACGTGATGACGCGAGCGGTCTTTGCCCTACGAAAACACACAGTGTTGCCAGCTGTGTTTTTTTTGTTTGTTTTTTTTAAAAAAGTGACAAAATTAGACATGTCATATTGTGGTTCTGTGTGAAAACTAAAGAGATAATTTATAGGGAGGTATATTTTGGTATATAAAAGTGGTAGCTATTAAATAAATTACGCTTTAAAGACATCTTTGAGCAAAGTAAAACCAAATGGTGCGCTGTACATTTTCACGTGACTATGCAAAATTGTTATTCCAACATTCTGAAAAAGAAAAACAGGTATGGATAATCTCCAAACATGAAACAGACACTCCTGTTCTTTATTGTTGACACATTTTGCTCACTTATATTTTTCAAACTAATCCTCGCTTCGGTCTTACTTGACTTTGCTGAAAACTATGTCGACGTCCGTAGTGGTGACGTTCTTGCCGTCTGTAATGTGACAGTCTTTGCACATCTTGGCAAAGTTCTTTCCATTCATCTCCTTCCCAGTTGCTTTGGTGTCTCCGTGGACCGCAAACTTCTGGAAGGCGGTCTCCACTTCTGCCATAGACACCGCGCCCTCGGCCATGCTGAGACAGACGTATAGTTATTTATTGCTGAAAACAATAGCTTTAAATAACGACAGCACTATGGTGATCACATCCTCTGAACACTTTGACAAAAATAACAAAATATTCAATTTTTTTTTTTTTTGATGCCGTCATGTGAAACAACAAACAACACTTGGATAGAGTTATAGCAAAATGTCTTAGATGTGAAAACCATGTGGGACAGTCAATTCCACATGTGAAAGGGTCTCCCACATGTTTCACATCTAAACATTTTTCACATCAGATTATTTTCTATGCTATACATTTTGCACTTTCCACACGTGAAACATCTTCCCACACCTTTCTGCAAATTGCAACATAAAAACATTTTAATAACGCAAATGTGTTAGAACTCTAAAGTATCAGCTTTACGTTTTTTTTTTTTTTTACATATGAAGTTATGCTGAAAATTACCACATGTGTTCAGCTGGTTGACTACTGATGATTTAACAAAGCGGTTACTGTTTAAAAGAGTGTTTTTGTAATAAATTACCAAGTACATAGATCAAATATTGTACAATAATAAAAATCTAATATTCAAATGTTAATGAAATGATTACAATAAAAAAAAATTAAAAAAATCTGCCCAAAAGGTTGTACTGGGGAAAATGTTCAAAAATCAAGTTCATGTGCAAGACGTGCGTCTTACATATGTTTTACATATCGCCGAGTGATTTTAGCATTAAATGTAACACAAAAATCCCAAAGCTCCTGCTTTAAAATATCTAAAGACAAATTATAAAATTTCATATCATAATTAAAGTTATAAGGGTGCATTAGTTAATTGTCTGCTTACTTGCCAGAAAAATGACGACCACAATGAAGGCCTTCTTTTCCTTTCCCATTTATGCAGGCACACACGCCACACACACACACCCACACACACAGGTTTTCTGCTACGTTCATTGAGGCTTTCTTGCCAATCTCCTCCCGAGTTTCCCAAACACATCAATTCCCAATAGTTGCATAATTGTTGCAGGTGGTTTGCTTTTGCTGTCGTTTTAAAGGCCTAGAATGTTTCCATATTTCTAGATAAACTAAAGTGTGTTTAGTTATCGACAGGTTTGCAGTGCAGTATCTCAAATCGGGACATTTGGAGCCGACTCTGACATTTATGACAGTAGGTCAAAGTGCAACGCCATTAAAAATGAGTCTCTTGTATTTGCTGAATGAAAGACGCCTGTCAGATTGAGGACATTCGCAAACATAGTATTCAGTATCACTGCTACGCAGATGACACCCGGCTCCATCTCTGAACCAAACCTAATTCTATGCCATCACCTTTATCCCTTACCGACTGTCTCCTTGAAATAAAGCACTGGTTCACCCTAAGCTTTCTCATCCTTGAATCCTTGTATCGTCACACTTCAATTTACCACATCACACCTGTTCTACAACGGCTCCATCGGCTTCCCATCTCATATCGCGTCAACCATAAAATACTCCTTCTAACTTTCAAAGCAGTTCACAACCTCGCCCCTTTCCCATATCTTTTCTACTTCTTTCACATTGCTGCGCCACCCGTACCCTCAGGTCTTCTTCTTCTGTTCATCCCACTGTTCCCCCTGTCCGTCTTGTCACTATGGAGAGCACAGCATTCAGCCGCTCTATATATATATATGCCTATATATATATATATATATATATATATA
>CAEGAE010050331.1:0-36476 GCA_903067095.1 Girardinus metallicus
GCGTGGGGGGGGTTTTTCTTCGAAAGAGGGCGGCTTTTCCCCCCCCCCCCCCCCCCCCCCTTTCCCCCCTTCCCCCCCCCCCCCCCCCCCCCCCCCCCCGACACACTGAGGAGCTGGGGAAGTGAAGTAGAAGTGAAAGAGGAGCTGGAGGATCAACAGGCAGCTCAGCAATGCGCGTCTCTCTATGCCACAAAGTTAAAGTGTGTGAAGAATGGGGCTGACTTTTCTTCTTTTTCAATCAAGTCGACTCACTGTCATGCGGATGTTCTTCAGGCAGTCTCCGGTGGGGATATGCTAAACATGGCAGGTCTCCAAGCACAGAGCCAAGTGGAGCTAGGTAAAGAGGATTATCACGACCCAAAAATGAAGGAACCTTCTGCCTGATAGAGGGGAAACTCCAGCAATCATGGTAAAGTATCATGGAAACTTTACTTCCTGTTTGTTTGTCCTTCCTGTTCATTATTATTTTGCGGGTAAAGCGAGCAAGTGCTCCACTGACCCATTAACTCAGACCTTGTGTTTTTGTTGGACAAGTCTGCGGCTTTGCGAAGCATTTGTGGGTGAAGTTTAGCAACCATGAGTTGTTTACCCGCAGGTCCTCCCCGTCAACAAAATAAATAAATCATTACGAATAACTTTACTTTCTTTTGCATTTTTACGAGCTCCCAGGATCATCGATTGTATTGTACAACTTCACCTCAGTTGCTCTCTAGGTAGTAAAACTTATCCTTACAGCACACAAAGTCTGCACAGTGTTATTGTAACCATGCTCAGTGAACGGTTTTTTTTTTTTTGTTATTGTTGTTTTCTGAACTCAGTTGGTGAGACAGCTCACATCTGAAGCTTTTCCAAGTGTTTGCCTACTGGGAAAGAGAGAATGAAGCTCATTGTGTTTTGTGTTAAACATTTTAATCCTTTTGGGTTTAATTGATGCAGAAACCTCAGGATGTTGAGCACGCTGTAATTAGTAACTGATTTGACTCCTTTTTATGTGTTCAGTTGTGGCTCTTTAAAAAGTATCCACACCTTTCTAGTTTTTTTTTTTTTTATGAGTGGTTTAATCCCAGTTATAGCACTGTTAATTTAACAATAACAGGTTAGCCACATGATGGGAACATTTTTATTAACCTGTGGTAAATGGAACCACTTGGAATACATAAAGCAGTATCTTACAAAATTATTCATGCCTCTTAATTTTTTTTTTTTATTTTGTCAAGATATTTGCAAAAACTTTTGAGATTTGAAACCCTATCCAATGCAACTGGCTGCCTTCAGAGTCTGCGTGTGTGCGTGCGCGCGTGGGTGAGGGCGTGTGTGTGTAATGTGACTCAATTATAGCAGGGGTAAGGCCACTCGTAGGAGCTCTGGGAGAGTTGCAGCAATCCCACGTTTATGTGAGAGAATCTACCAACATGACCTTTTTAAAAGAGCTTCAAAAAGTCCAGTAGCGACAGAAAGTGACAAGAAGTCTTGTTTTTAATTTCTCACAACTGTCACAAAGACTGCAAAAAATGTGGCAGAAGATGTTCCAGTGCCATTTGACAAAACGTTCACTTTCTGGCCAATGTGCAAAACACTGTGGAGAAAAAAAAAGTACACATCACACTTAACATCCACAGTGAAACACAGTGGTAGGAGTGTTATGCTATGGGGATGCGTTTGTTTTTTTTTTCAACAGGGACAGGGAAGCTGGTCACAACTGATTGGAAAATTGATGGAGCTAGATGCAGAGAAATCCTGCTGGAAAATCTGTCAAAGGCTCCAAAAGACAAACAGAGAAGAATGGGACAGAAGTTCAACTTCTGTAAAATCACTTATGAAATTGTTGGTCATGGACCATTCCCATCCGATCTGACTGAGCGTAAGATATTTAGCTAGAAAATTGGGCAAAACTTTCTGTATCTAACTGTACAAACCACTCAGTGACATACATGAAAATACTTTTGACTATAACTAAAGTCAGAAGTAGTTTCACATCAAGAGGGCTGACAACAAATAGATCCTGTTCTTTTCAGATTTTTTTACTTTTAAGGAATCCTGCGAACCATGCGTCATTTTCCTTCAACTTTGTAGTCGTGTGCTGCTTCAAGCTGATTTACAACACAATTCCTACCAAATGTTGTTTTAATTTAACAAAGTGTTAGATATGTAAGTATATTTGCAAGGTCTTGTAACTGTAACTTCTTTAACTTCCTTTACTGAAAGAAACATCTCAGTTGATGAATCTCAGTCAGATTCCTTATCAAAAGATTGAGTCAAAAGTCTAGACTGTAGTTTTTTTTGCCTCAGTATCCATAGCTGCATACTTGTTTAACCAGCATTCAGGGCCATGGCTGTTTGTTTTACTTAAAACATGAGTGATGTTTTCCTTCATGACCACCCTGACCTACAGTCATTTAAATCTGAAGAGTCTAAAGCATCTGATTACGACACCGTGTATGAGCAGGGCTTTCTATGTTGGGTAAACACTTAACAATGAAACAAAATCCAGATCCCTTCTCACTGGTGTGCACTGTACCTGCACTTGGTTACAGTTTGACATCCATTAGCAGCAGTCATTCATTCAGGAATATGAAGCAAGTTTTGTTGCATTTCTTTGCTAAAGATATAGATTAAGTGCAGTACACACCTGCTATATATGAGCAGTGAGGTTTTCAGGTCAGTCAGACATGATTATTCATTATTTGTGTTAAGTCATCAATTGATGTGAGAGAAAAAAACAGAATGCAGTTTGACTTATGGTCTATATTCTAACCCGACTTCATACAGTCACAGCTGTAGTCCTCTCTCATAGTTATTAGTGAATTCCTGCTTTGGCTAAAACAAGTCGCATCACATCATAGCACTTCCTTAATTCTTAAAACGCCATCCCTGGCTTTGCTTGGTCTGTATTCACTTTGCAAAGCCATACTGAAAAAATAAAAAGGTATGGAAATTATTATTATGGTCTAATCTTGTAATTAAGATACCCATATCAGAATTTTGTGGCTTATTTGTGATCTGTGGTTTTTCTCTTGCTGATTTTAGTTGTTTCAGATTTCTTTTTAATGAACAATCTACTCTGACTGGTTAGAAATTATTCATACAGTTATTTATGTTATGAGGAAGAAGAAGCCATGTGTGTGAGAGTAAAAAAAGCAATTTGATGACAGAGTTGACATTTTAAATTCTATATTACATTAGTAGTCAGTACAGTTAGTGTTGCTATTACCAGCATGTTTATTGTATTTATTCCCTAGAGAATTTAGATTCTTACCTTTTGACATTTGCAAAAGGTTGCCAGCATTTAACCTAGCATATTCCACAACGTGATGAGCTTAAAACTTGAAAAGGTTTTTAAACACTTTAATGTACCCATTCATGATCCCGGTATTTACAGGAAAAATAATGTGAAATAGACTGAGAGAGACAAGGTAGATGTTAAATAACTTCTTAAATTTCTGTGATCTTCACACCTCACTGATTCAGACTTTAGCTAACATCAATAACAACCTCCACACTGAAGAGTGTTGTTGCTATCACAAGCTGCTAGCTCTTAGATATGGTGCATTAGTAGTTACAAAATTCTGAGATTTTTTATTTTCTGTCTGAATAGTTATTGTAATTTGTCCTATTGCTGGAATAGGTACCCCTCTGCTACTACAAAAGGTTTTACTAATATTAGAGTTAGTTTAGTTCTTATGTAATGCTAGCGGCACCATGCTAAATTTACTGTCAGCAAATAAACCATGCTCAGCTTGAATCTGTCAATATATAGTCATAAGTCTTATTTCTTAGCCATTTTTAAAAATAAAATATGGCTTAAATAAAGGATCAGAACATTGCAGTAGTTGTGATACATATAATAAATCTATAAACAGTTTGGTTTCTGTCAGCTAAGTCAAGATACAAGGGAGGACTAAGTGATTTCTCTTGTATATTGGACAATTAATAAATGTTACATAATTGGAGCTGTAGGAACCACAGTTTGTTGCATACTGTATAAAATATTTTTTTCCCAGTAACATAACAAATAACATTCAGTCTGTTACAGGGTTAGGTTTTCAGATTTTATGTTTATTTTACTATTATCGATAAGTGGTTGCGTGAACACGATCGGTGGTTCAACACCGGATATATACATATACACTTACATGTTAAGGTTGTCAAATGAAGCTATTCAGATTTTTCTTTTTCAATTTCTTTGCTTGATTGTGACGCCGTATCATTTTCCTCACCACTGGTAAACAAGCAGAGCAAAGGCTTATGTGTGTCATGCAATAGTCGCTTGAATTCCAATCCAGTAAGATATCATTGTCAATATATCAATATATCAATATGTTTCTGTAATCTACTGAGGTTCAAAGAGGGCCTTTTGTGCAACACATCTGTTACATTTGCTTTGACATCTCAGTTGTAGTGAAATTTATTCTCCATGTTGGTTTGCAGCCTGTTGAAATATTTGTTTTACATGAATCATATTGTTAAACTTTAACAGCTTGAAGGAAGGCACCATAAGGCCACGTAGCAATATAACAGTGTTGGCTCTAGTTTCACCTCCACATAACTTTTGCATCAAATATCTGAACATTTCTGAGACGCAAGTTGATTGTGGTTTAAATCTGATCAGCTATTAGCTTGTTTCTTCAATTTAAGGTTGATCAGACAGCAGTAATATAAAAAAATGCATTGATTTTAATAGACTTCAGCTGGTTATTTATTTATTGAAGATTATTGTCTTTAGTTCTTAATGCAACATTTCTGAACAATTTTAGTACAATTGTGAGATTGCTTTTCTCCTCAGGAACTCAAATGACAAAGGAGGACAATGTATCAAACAAAAAAAGATGTACTGTGGATGGTCACAGCTTTTAGCTGCTGGCTTGTGAACAAAACTAATTTTCTTTTAGTCAGCAAGTCAGAATTCTGGAGCCATAACTTGTATCTCATTTGTCTATTATCTGTATGAGAAAAGTGGGTCGAGATCAACAGACACTGCCTCAAATTTTCAAAGCCAGTGCAGAGCAATGTATTCATGGGAAAATGTTCATACTCTAGCTGTCAGTGTACAGCATGTAGTAATCAAACACAGATAAATATGTTGGAGCTATTTGCCATTTCCATCTCTTTAAAATTCACACAGGCTACCAAATCTTTTCATAATACATTCACAGAGAAATATCTAAAGTCTAACTTGAGTGTTTGCCAGACTATTTTTTTTTTGTCTTGAGGTGTGTTCTGACATGCTGCTGGTTTTCACCAAACACCTTTGCCAGCACATTACATTTTTTAAAATTTTCTAGGTCATATTATGAAAGTAGTTTATTGAGCATTTCATAACATCTGGTAGCCGTGCACACAATGCAAGCATTTTTGAAACACTTTTTTAACTTCATACTTGTTCTGAATTGCAGCTGTGAGTCAGAGATTGTTTTCTCAAAAGAGACGACAGCAGAGATTTAAGCTGGATCCTGACACATTGAGCTCATTGTTTTGAGACATTTTCAGTATGACTGCCTGTTGAAGTATTGTTCAGACCCGTGGCATTTCCAGTCTACATGCTAAACTAGTGTGCACTTAAGCTTCTAGATATTATATATCATAGGATTTTCACCTAAATAAAAGTTTTACATTACATCCCAAAGATTTGGCAGTTTATTTTTCCTTTCTGATTTTCCAATAATTTCAAATTCCTACTGAAAAACAAAATGAGCAACATATTCAGTCCCTCCAAGTAAACATATTTAATGTCATGTTTTTATATTGACTATTTTTTATCGGTTGAAAAGATTTCAGACAGCAATTGACTCTGCCAGAGCCGTCTCCTTACTAGGCAGAAGACTCTTAATGTGAAACGGATGAGAGATGCTGGCCGCATATTTTTGATTATATGACTATGACTAATCCGGTCGTTTTGATTAGACCACAATTGCTCTGAGACAAAACCTCATTTCAAATGTGGTTTGCATGCGAAACCAGTTATAGAGCAGGTTTTTTTAAGACGCATGTAAAAAATCATGCTGAGTCAGACATGGAGAACCAAATGACTCACTTCAAGTCTGCACTCACTTTACCTGAGTACAAAAAGCATTTCCTCTTGACTGTGGTTGTTGCCATCGCAATCCAAACGATTTCCTGGTAAGCTATGTCATCTTATACTTTATGAGCTTGGAGTCACTTATGCTTCACCATAGGCTAAATCCAAAAAATACGTAGCAATATGCCAACCTCATTAAGTGGTACGGTAAATGTTACTGGCACCAAAAGATGAAATGAGATTTTAATCACATTTTTGGGAAAACTACAAATCCCCTCTTACCCCCTGCCTTTCCTTTTTATTCATAAGCAGTATTCCAAAAAAAAAAATCCCATCATCAGCATAGAAAAACCCTGACAAAGAGCAGTTAAGTCTAACGCCTACAGGAAACAATAAACCAGATAAAAAGTTTGGCATTGTCAGTGGCAAAAGTGATGTCAAGCCATTTCCTATATTGCCATGTATGCTAGCATACTGAGAAGAAATGTGGAAAAAGATTTTGTTGAACATCAATTCCTGTCACATCTTTAAAGTATGTGATGCATTTTGTTTTGGGTAGCGCTTGTGTATTGGTATCAGAGGTGTGGAATTCAGTTTCCTTGCTGCAGGATGTGGTGTATTACTTTTGCCATTATTTTGTCTTTTTTTTTGTTACTTAAGGGTTAATTGGCAATTTCAGATTAACGTTTTAGTGTACAATGTGAGATAAATAAGATGAATCAGTCAAAAAGCAGGTCAAACAATCTGTTTCAGTTTCAAGAATTATGCATGCCGATGTAAATGAACTGAGGACATAGCATAGTGTGACATTAAATAATATCACAACAGTATGGCTGGGATAAAGCTATTAGCCAGTGGCAAATGTCTTATAGTTCTCACAAATCATTTCTATAATGTCAGTTTCTGTTTGCCACTGAATACCCCAAATAATCACCTTCCTAAAAAAAATGGCCTATCTTGCAAGGTATTTTCGCAATGTACCATCTATTAGTAGAGCGTCCCTCAGATTAGTTTCACTCCCTGCTACGGCGGGAGTGAATTTACCATAATACCCTGACATTGGCTGGAAAGCACAACATCTCCCTTTCCAGAAACGAAATTTTTTTAGATGGCGCAAAGTGTGGCAGAATTACGGTACTGCAAATTTGGCTGGACCGTCACCAATCCATTCGGTATGGAAAGGTTAAAACAAGCCTCTTCACATCTGGGCCTGTGATAAAAGCTACAGCTCACTTCATCCGACATAGTCAACTGCTGCCAACATATGAATATTAAGAAATATTACAAACATACAGTCTAAAAGGGACTGTATGTGTTAGACTTCAGAGGGAAGAACTTCAGAGTCCAAAGCAAAGTTAAGCTTCAAGTTCAACTTTGGGCTCCAGGGAAAATATGTAACTTCCAAATCTGTTACATCTTGTTTATTGGCTGACAAAGTGAGCAGTAAGGCAAGTTAAAGCAGACACAATATTCCCATAAAAAATCTCTTATCAGCTACCGAATACTTTTTTTTTTTTTAGTGCAGAACTGGTTAGCTTTTGGACAGATCAACAAAACCAGACAGGGGAAAACCAGGCAGAAACCACCACAAATGTTTTACGACACAACTTACCTTAAGTGCTACTTTTACCTGGAGGTGGAACGAGAACGCACTCCATTCAAAGGAATTTTGAGAGCCAATCAGAATGAAAACATAAACAAAAATCCTTTCAAAATGTCACATCAAGAGCTGTTGCAACTTAATTAAAGTCAATCATCTTAACATTTATGTGCTAGGCAGTTTTTCTTCTCTAAGCTTTAATTGTTGCAGCAAATGACAAAAAAACTCACTGCCAATGCATGCCTGACAGGTTGTTTATAGTGTGGCTCAAATATGAGGTGCAACTTTCTTTAGCCTGAGCCTGGGGCGGTATGCTCTAGCCTGCAATTATTTGCTCACTAGCAAACTTAGCAAAACAATGTAAAGGATGGGGGGAGGCTAAAATGGTGGGTAAGAAAAAGAGAGCCAACTTTTAAAACAAATGTCTGTGCTAGCTTGCCCATTTAGGTCATACCATGACCTTTGCTGGAGCTTGAAGCTCCTTCTAGAGTTAAATCACTGGCTGCTCTGGACAATAGCAAGAGGAAAGGGAATCCCCTTGTCGTGAATGTGAAGCAGAGGCAGAGGTGGAATGTGGTCAGCTGGAAATTGATCAAAAGCAAAAGCCTCTGCAGACCTAGATAAAGGTTGGGATTTATGCCTGACTGAATGCTCTTCAGTGTCTGACCGTGGGAGTAAATAGTTATTGTGAGCATGGCATTGGCTATGCTAATGTGCTGGACAGTGTAAAAACAAAAGTTAGTTGAGTAGCGACATAATTTGACCCTGATAAGGACTGATGTTAGAGTACGTCAACTCAAATACACTGTTAAGCAGACTTTAGCAGTGCTCGTAACAGTTGCATATTTGTGTGTGATACTTGGTGATGAACTGTGTGAAAACTTTGTATCTTCTTCAGATGTTTGCCCACAGACGGCAGTGAAGTGAGTGAGCTGATAAAATGTTGTCAGTGTGGCACCATCTGCTGTAGTAAATGATTTTATTGGGAGCTATCATTTGTGCTTTTCACAACTGCCAGCTTTGTTTGTGTAAATTTTGTGTTTTTTATTTGACTTGATACTCTACAGTTTGGTTGTTGTTTAGTACTCAACTCAGATCATGCTTGAATCTGTCTCCTTTTATGACTCCACACCCGCATTGCTAATATTTCCAATACTGCTATAACTAGGACTGTGATTGCAAAGTGTGCTTGTTGTTCTCAAACATGTTTTTCTCAAACTTTTTATTTTTACGGATTCATTCACGCTTGCAGTTCCTGTCTTTTATAAGGTGGAGTCTGTTTTATTGAGATACATGAAAACAGTCAACCTCCCTTCTTTCATTTGGCTGACTGGACTTTCTGAAATGGATCCAGCTGAGCTTTGCTCGGTAAATCTCGGGAGGTTCTACCTCATATACTACTAGCCAAACCACCCACAGTCATGACTTCCAGTAACGGAACATTTTTTGCTATCTTAGCTAGGGTAACAAAACAGGGGTGTATATTTCACGTCATGAGAAGTGCAGGCAATTAATCCAAAATGCTTATCGAGGGAGTAGAATGTGTTTTAACAAAGGTCTTTTTAGTATAAAATTGACTAGCACAGATTTGAGCAAAGTATTTTAGATTTTAGCAAGAGCTGTTTGTTTAAATTACATGCTAACTTTGTGAGGCAGCTGCAGCGAACAATATGTTATACATGCAAATTGATTCTTCTCGTCACAGTGTTTTTTCCCAAACGTAAAGTATTTGCCTTTAAGCTTGACTAGACTCGTAGTTGCAGTTCACACCTGTTTTATCAGATGAAGTAAGACCAACATAGCAACTAGAAAGCTCTGCCTGAGACTAAGTTGATGAAACATACTGTCACAGTATTGCAAGAGCTTTTTGCACAAGATCCCACCAAACCCTTGTACATTACTGAATAAAGTTGGACCAAACATTTTTTTGTCTAACACTGCCAACAACACTAAATGTAGAGCACTAGATAAAACACCACAAGAATGTTTTATCTGGCAGTATAGCAATGAGATTTATACAAAAGTGCTTGTAATCTACATGGAAAGAAAACAACAGAGCTTGACTATCGTGCAGAAGACCAGGTGACAGTGCATATCTAAGACAGGACTTTAAAATCTCCTTACATAGCTTAGGTTTATTAAACACCTGGATGTTAAACCTGAGTTGAAAATCCTTGACTAGGGTTCCAAACACAGACCATCTAGCATGTTTGGTTGCCTTTTGCAGGAATTTAGACCTGACTGTTCAGCAAATGGGACAACTTGAGGAAACCTCCCTCTGTAACGCTTCTCTTAGAAAAAACAAAAACAGACAGATTTTAATCAGTGTCTTTTAAAAAAATTGCAACTATTAAAAAAATTTAATATTTTGGACATATATCTAATAATTTTCAGGCTGACTATATCTTAGTCACAAAAACCAGAGATCAAAACGAAGTCTGAGACATAAACTCACACCACTAATCAGGTTTTAAAACTGACTGGTAAGAAAACTTCAAAACCCATCTCTACATAGTTAGGAGAGGCTTAGCACCGTGTATGACAACACTACGGGCATAAAATAGACTGTTAATGGTTCATAAATATTCTTTCTCTTGTCCATATGTATTTATGTCAAACTGGACTCCAGTACTTTGGATAATTTTGGACATTTTTTAACTCATTGTGCAACCCACTTTTTATTTCCAAGCTTATATGAAACCTTGGGACAAACTCACTTTCTAAACTTGACAACAAGGTTTAAATACAGATTTAGTTTCCAATTGCAAATAATTCTACTAAGAGTAAGGAGTTCAATATTAGAGGGTGTTAACGCAGCTGTATTTTTTTAAGCACATATTTATATTTCTTATGGGCTTTGTATTGTACCTTGTTGGTATTTAAAATAATTTGCAGCTGGTAATGGCAGCTAATTTTATTACATAAAATAGCATTCAAACGAGGCTAAAGGACAAAACAGTACATGATTTGCATTCATAACTTACAGTAATAATAGACAAAATCTCAAGAGATGCCTGCCAGTTTTTAACAATCTCTCATTTCTCTTGAGAGATTGTTAATCACAGTCATTATAAAGATATTAAACTTCCGTGAATGTAGAAAAAAATAACAGATCTGAACTTCTCTGAAAACAGCAAGCGTGCAAGAGTCTAATAACTGAAATAAAACGCATTCAGTGAAAAGCTGAGCTGCTCATCTTTGTGCAGTCCTTTATTAGAAATGTCCCCCGATACGGTCTTAGCTTTGCAGAGTACAGTAGAACCTATATTTCAAAGGCTACATGAGTCTTAAACAGCTGTGATGCATTATCATTCAACCGTCTGCCTCCAACCTATTCTGCTCTCCATTTCACAAGCTGTTGTGACAGATGTACACAATCAGGAAAATGAAGGAATGCAATGACTAAAAGAGGTGCGCAGAATGAGAAAAACTGCAGGTGCTCAGATATTGATGTTGAATTAAATCCAGGACCCTGCACTGTCTGGTGAACGTTAACTTGTTTTAGCTTTCTGTGAATGCAAATGTTAAACATAGCTGAAAGATTTAAGGTGTTCTTGCATTGTCCATAAACAACAGCTGAAATCATCTTACACTTGTTTTCAACATTTCATGTCCAAAGTGCAGACAGATGCTTCTGTTTCTGCCAGTTGTTCTTCAAGTTGACCAGTGTGAGGTCTTTGATGCTGCTGTGCTTTCTGTTTACTTTGAGCTCCTCGGGACCTGTTCAGGCCATCAAGCCTTACCAGGACCGGGCTTAAATCAGGGTCCTTTGTTGGACAGGGGGTTTACAATAACACAGCAGGCTACTGAGAACCGGTTGTATAAATAGATTTCCTGGTGTGGATCCAAAAGTAGTATCCTCAAATTAAGCCATCTATTCGACTAAACCTTTCTGTTTAATTTCAACTTTTTTTTTTTACTGTAAAATTAAACATTGGTGCTCTGTAAAGGCTGCTGTCAACATCTAGTGTTCTGCCCAGACTGTGTAGCATATAAAAACAAATATACCAGAGAGGATGATGCAAGTCATTAATGTATTCATTAATAATTATTTAGTTTATGTGTGAGGTGTACTTTGGTTGTCAGTCAGTTTGGCAGCTGTTTTAATAAAAAAAATATAACTTATTAGTTGTTTTAGTTCTTATGTGGTGTTCATTAAATGCTTTTGTAAGGCTTTGGCATCAGTATAATATTTCTCTCATACCTCTTATGAGTTTAGTTTATCTTTTTATTTTTTGTTTATGGCATTAGAGTTTCAAGCTGTGGTTGAGGTGATCATTCCTTTGTTTACTTTCATTCCAGTTCGCCTAGTAATCGAATTGACATCAAAATTAAAACAAATAGATTCTGGTAATGCTCATACCAAAACTGCCTTGTGTATCTCTGGATTGAAAGGGACTATTGTGAAAAATTCTGAAATAAAAATAGTCCTGACAGATAAAACATTAAACAAATCAATAAGTAAACTTATATAAACTACATAATTTTAGCAGAAGTTCAAATTATGATGATTTTATTCATTTTGCCATCACTTAGCACCAGGTCTCTGCACCAGTCCCATAATTGTTTGACCTCCTACTTGTAAATTGATTCTTGGTCACCAAAAAAACAATCTTACACCAATGTCATCTACAAATGCCCTTAGAAAGTTTTGATCATGTTTTAATGCACTGTGGTTTTGTTACAGTATAAATGGCTATGGGCTAAGCACACAACCCTGAGGGACACCATACCAAATCAAGTCAACTTAATGCTTATTAGTTTCACAACTTACTTACTTTATTCAGTTATTTTTTAGAAGCTAATCTTCTGCTCAGTGGTTACTAATTGTATCCATTTACTAAGAAGTTAATATTTTTTAATGCGTGTTATTTTGTACTCATGCACACTTGTCTTTTTTAACTTTTATGTATATATATATTCATTCAAATGTATGTTTTTTGTGTGAAATAAACATTTCAAAATTTTGCTGTTTGAACTAATCACGTTACATTGTGTGCTACTGTTAAGTCACGTTACTTCATATAGAGTACTATCATTTACTTTATAACACAAGTGGGAAAAACCGTTAGTGCTTCACTTAGGTTTCTGCATTATTGAGCTTTTCCAACACTTATTGGACTTGCGTATACATTCTTTCTAAACACAGAAGGGAAAACACAACTTTGAAAAAAGACTCAACATATATGCAGACTAAACCTTCAAGAGCCCTGTCCTTATAAATACAAACTGCAATTTTGTGTGCCAAAAGCTGAATTCATGGAACATTTCACAGCCAGCTGACATGCCAAACCCCAGATTTATTTTTACTGTAGCTGCTGCTGTGCTGGACAGCCAGATCAAAACTGTTGTGTATGTGCTCGACTATTTCACTAATCTAATCGCAGATCTCGAAACATCCCCAACTCAAAGCCAAGCTTATTGTCGGATGGGTTCACTGAAATGCTTTAAAGACACTCTCCTTTCATCTGAATTGTTTCCACATGCTTGGCTGCTCTTCACTAATAGCACAGCTGCTGCTGATACCTTGACCTTGCAGACATTTGGAGGATTACTTCGCAAAAAGTGTACTTACAGTGAAAACCAGCTCCATCTGTAGTACTTGACCCAAAACTGTTTCACAGACAGTTGAGTTGTTGAGGGCATTTGTGGCTAGAAGAGATGCTCCTGTCACCTTGATCATCTGGTGACCCTGGTCAGCTGACAATACGTTAACTTAAATTAGCCATGTCCAGGTCAGGAAAGAAGTCAGCAGAGCAACACAGGGAATACTTAATGCTATTCATAATAAAGAAAAAAAAATAGCTTTGAGTAGTTTTGTGTTTTTCCCTTGCTCATGTTCCCTAAAGTGATAAAGATGACATCCAAAAGTATACTCATGCAGAAAACCATGCAGCCATTTCCTTCTTTATTTGCCCAACTCTAAATCCAAAACCTCTTTGAGGAGACTCCAAGCAAGCACAGCAATGAATCAAAGGTTGGCAAAGCATCTGTTGTTTTGCTCTAAAGTGTATTTACTTATGAGTTGTTTGGACCACAAGGACTTTCCTTAATGAGTCACAGTTCAAATGTTTTGAAAATGTCACAAGTGGAGACACACACATTCTTTTTAGTAATTTATGGTCTTCTCGGTGCACAGTGTAAAAAAGCCAATATATGTGACCGAAGTTAAGTTGCCCAGAATTTCTAAAATGCAACTGCCAAACTTTTGAAATGTCATAATAACAAAAGTACAGGTAGGAAGCTTTGTATGAAAGTTGGGTGCAGCTTATATATTTCTTGTAGTTCTCTTCAGTAAGTGAAAATCAAAATGAGTTAGTCACAGTGGTTGGTATTAACAGCTACTCAAAGAGAAGTTTTTATTCAGAAAATGTAGAAAATAAGTCCTTTGTGGTCTTGGCCCTTCTAAGACTGACATCAGGTACCAAACAAATAGGATTCATACTGAATAAACCTCATTTCAAATCTCGTGAACTGTTAATTTTAAGGACAATATACTGACATTTTAGACAAAGCAATATATTTTTATGATGCTGAGCTAAATGCTTGCCATCGGTGTTTTAACAGTCAGTTTATCTGTGAATCAGTTCAGTTTATGTAAAATGCTCAGAAATGTAAACATGTGGTTAGCTAAAAGTAGTTTATTTGTGTGAACATCTTTGTCCTTTTCAGTGAATGAGTTAAGTGAACTCCCACATAAACAGTCACATCACCTCACATTCCTCAGGGATCTTGGCCTCTATGATAACACAATGTGTAAAACTTGAAAGTGTGCAGTCTGCCAGTTCTCTTTAAATCATGTACAACTTTAGTATTTTTACTATTTCCTGCTTTGTTTTTTAGTTACATTTAAAAGTATTCTACTTTGGGTAGGCAGTATGTCTGGCTTCAATTCACGCTGCAGACTTCTTTGGTGGTGAAAGACTTTCCTTTGTTTTGTTTTTTTTTTCTTTTTAGTCATATTCTTACTCCCCTTTTGATGTGTAAATCTCACAGGGAGCTGATCCAGTGGCTCAAGACAGCCAAGACTGTAAAATTCTCCTCTAACTTCAGCACCAAATAAGAAAAAAAAGAAAGAAGCGGATGTCTGGGCCAGGAAGTGAAGTGAAAAAAGTCTGAGCAGCTGATTGTGTTCTGCTCACACTGCTGATGTGGAGCTTTAGTGAAAATGGCAAACACAAAAAACCGAGTCAAAACAATTATGAAAATAATAATTTTTAACTTTTAATTTCTTTCAGAATCCAGAATCCTTGGACCTGTCTATCCAGAGTGCCTTGTCGGCACTCTTCCCACCTTTTGAGGTCACAGCACCCATCGTCCTCTGCCAGCTATTTCGTACCATCGATGAACGTTACCACGGCGATGCTCTGCAGTGCCTGCTGGACTTCCTTATTCCCTCCAAACACCTGCTGGAGTCTGTCCAGCAGGCTGCATGTGTGAGTGTGAATTCATAAAAAGATACTGATATTCCCAGCTGTGTTACAGAGGCTGAAGAATAAGTAAATAACTTACTGTGACTGTCAAATGTTTTAACAAATATAGTTTGTTAAAACTTGTAATTCTACTTATTGCCAATAAACAGCATAACTGAACGAAAATTGCAGCTCCTAATCTGTATGAGCAATAAAAAGTAGCAGAGAATAGATATAGAAATCCTTGTCACTCTGTAATAACAATATATGTTTTTTTCAGGCTGGATATTCTGACGTAGTTTTCCGCTGTGAGGGTTGGCCTCTTTGTCTGCATGATAAAACCGTCGTCCAGTTAGCATCTGTGAACCCTTTGCTGTTGCGTCCTGGAGACTTCTATCTTCAGGTGGAACCCTTTGGTGACCAAGCGGCCCGGATAGTCCTCAAGAGCCTTCTAGAGGAGGGATGTCGAGAGGTTGAGGAGACACCGATCCCTGAGACTTCCTACCCCTGCCTCTTCACTGAGGATTGGCTGCAGGACATCAATGAAGGACGCCACGGGACTCCTCTGTCTCGCTGTTTACTTTGCACAGATCAAGGTGTGATCAAGTTGCCGTGGTCTGACATTTCAATTCCAGAGTTTTTAGACAAGCCTAAGACTGTCCCCGCCTGTGGTGAAGCAGCGCCTCAGACCAAGAAGGCCTCAGCTTCCTCCCACTTCAGTTCATCAACTCTTCCAGTGGAGGCAGTGAGGTTGCCACAAGAAGACAGAATGTCAGCATCTCTGAGACCATCGCACGCATCCTCAAAACTCATCAAAATGGAAAGGCGACCACCCAGATCAGAGTCCAAACCAATGAACAAACCTGTGGGCTGGGTTTCTCCTAACACCTGGGAGAGTCTGACCTATCAAGAAATGGAGGGGGATTATGTTGACTTGGTGGACATTGCTAAAGGGAAGGAATTTGTGAATAAACAAATTCAACCTATTTCTGTTTTGCCCAAACCTGTGAGACAGCCGCCACCCATCCCACTTGGAAATAGTGGACAAACCCTGCAGTATGCAGAGGAGCACTGTATGCCATGCGGCCAAAGACAGCTGGATCAGGATCTTATTGACCTGGATTTGAAATGTAGATACAGAGACTCTTATGTAGCAGCGCTAAAAAACCCGGTGCCTTTTGAAAGGGGAGGTGTGAACCTCCTAGGTGCCTTGGACGAGGTTGGTCTGTTGGAGGATGATGATGTAAGACCTGGAGGGGCATTTGAAGGTCAAAAAGACCTATGTAAGTTATCCAACCACTGCCAAGAACCTGCGATGGACAGTGAATCCTGTGAAAGCATGGGATGTCAACGTCCCTTTAGCTGTGAATCAGAAAACACGATGAAGGAATCGGCTTTGATTTTAAAACCCTTCTCTGGACTGAGCCCCAGTGACGGTAAACTAATTTCTCACCAGTTGGGACATGCCTTTTTTAAGCATCCAGGATCAGTTGTGTCCTTGCCGGCATCTGACGGAGGCTTGAAGACACGCCAAAAAGGGGAGGTTGTAAAACCATCGGGAAAACACAAAGTTAAAGTGAGATCTATGTCTGCTTTGTCAGACACCCCCACAGGGAGTCCTATTCTGTACAAAATCAACAACAGGAGCCACAGTGATGTTTGCCCTGAAACAGTAACCAGCATAATGCAGCATGAAAATAGTACAGCAGAAGATCAAGAGGCTTCAAAGGTGGAACGACTGAAGTGCTTGAAAAAAGGTAAGCAGAGACAACGTTTCATCTTCTCTGTTGGCTAATTCACTGCAGATTTCATTTTAGAAAGTCGCCCACACACACGGTCCACACATTGTTAACATTATGCCCAAGCAGTCATTCATAATGAAGTGTTTCTCAATGCTCAAAGAATCTCCCAACTTTCAAGCAAAAAAAAAAAAAGAAAAAAAAAAACGAGTGCAAGAAACTCTACCGTGACCTTGTTGTGTTTGAGGGAATGTGGCTCCTCTGAGGGTTACGCTTCATAAAGACTCTTCAGAACAAGGGTTCAAAAGTCAAAGATCAGACTTCAGCACAATCATCCTCCGGGGAATCTCCCCTGTGCTGTCTGAGATCATTCGCTGGACGGTCACATTCACGTCATTCCTCTTATCAGGGGAGGGAACGGAAATAGCGGAACCTGCACTCCAGTAAAAGAGGGTCTGAACCCAGTGGGTGGAAAGAAAAAAAACAGGGCATTTGTCTAATTTAGGGAGACAGAATGACATGCAGGGAGGAAGTTTCTTTGCTCTCCTCTCTTGTTTTCATGTCTAAGAATGCCCTCAGAGGGATGAATTGAGATCTTGGCTGGAGACATGCTTGTCATGGACCATTAAAATAGTGGGGACTATAGATGGGGCCTTGTTGAGAGGAGGTCAATTAGGTTGTCTGCCGCACTTTGCTGCCAGGCTAAGACTTTGTAATTTTTTTTTTTAACAGAATGTCTATGTAAAGTTGTGAATCTGTGCTGAATTTGTTTAAACTCAAATTCAGCACAGTTAAGAAATAAAGCTTCCCACTTTAATGAAACTTAGAAACAGGAAGTTTAAATTTCTGTCCTCCAATCCCCGTGGATGACACATGATGCATACACCCTGAAATATACATTAAGTATTCACATAACCCTAACTCCATAATACTTACCCGAGTGTCCTTGACTAAGTTGCAGCTAGAATGGTAGAGTCCACTTTCCTTCTATTAAACATAATATATACAGTATATATTTTTAATTGGTTGAGGGCAAGGGCCATTCAAGAAAACTTATGCTAGCAGGACTTTTTTTGTTTTGGTGGATATTTGGAATCACTGTTCTGTTGGGACATACAACTTTGTCCAATCTTCAGGCATCTATCCCAAACTGTGACCTCAGATGGATGGAAATTAGTCAAGATGTTGAACAACATCCCAAAGACCACAAAGAAAGAACTGCAAAAGTCAAAATATATACACACAATCTTTGACATTTGCAGTTGCACACATAGAAAACCCAAGTACCTTTTGGAGAAAGACATATTATTGCGTTGGGAAGAAGCATGCTCAAGGTTAGGCTGTTTGACGAAAACCTGCACCAGATGTCTAGCATACAGCTTCATCACTGAACTCTGTGTTGCTTCTCTGTTTTACAAAATTACTACGTGCTTTTGAAAACCAATAGCTTTTGTGTTTTACACAGATTCTGATTTGAGCACATCCAGCATAAATGGATTGGGTTCCAAACCTTTCAGCATAAAGGTGGAAAAACAACCTTCTGCAACAGGTTCTGGGTGCCAGCAGGGCTCACAAACAGAACAATCCTGCTTGAGGAAGATCAGCAGTCTGCTGGAACTGGGCATTATTTGTTTACCAGGTAATTTGTGCTGATAATTCTCCCAAAAAATTTAAAGATTATTTATAGAACATGAAACCAAAGTACATTTTGTGTGATCAGACAAGATAGACAAATACTCTTTAAATGTACCCAGACATCTTGAACACTCTAGATGAAATGATTATATAGACAAAAATCCAAGTTGATTTTCTTATCTTATTCGCTAGATTCTTCTTCTTAAAAACTGAGAAGCCAAAGCTAACAAAACAGTGCATTTCTTTTAAAAGAAAATATATATATTATTTTCGTATTCTATATTCGCAGGCAGCAGGGACAGGAATGGCAGGGCAGTGGTCGAGGTCCATGGTGACAGGAAGGAGTGGATGTCCCCTCTTGTGTCAGCAGAAAGCATTTGTGAATTGCTGCTGTACTTGCAC
Organism: Girardinus metallicus; assembly: GCA_903067095.1. NCBI lineage: Eukaryota > Metazoa > Chordata > Actinopteri > Cyprinodontiformes > Poeciliidae > Girardinus > Girardinus metallicus. Next base: position 18,805 of record CAEGAE010050331.1, read on the forward strand.
TCCATACCAAGGTACATCAGACAAGTCACATATTGTCCTTAATAATTAGCTCCTAAACGGTATGCGACTAACTGGAAGATGGTTTCAAGCCCTTTATTTTTCAGCCGAGAGGAATGAAAGCTGGCTTGCACCAGCATGCAGTGACACATTTAACCACAAGAGGGCTGCAGAACATCATTTAGAAATACTTCCAGCGTGATTTTTTTTTTTTTTTTTTTTACAAAAGGGAGGCATTACATTCCAGCCACACAGAGTGCCCTGTTGTTAGTTTATAACATTTTCTCTACAATATATATATTTTTAAGTTTAGTCATCCGTATCCAACCCATGAGAGCATCTTGTAATGACCAACATTTCCAGTGTTTCCACACAACTGGGAATACTTACTCTCAAATGTCTGTCATTAAGAACTTTAACATCACTTGTTAACACTGGGTTTATTGTTGACTTTTAAGATTCAAAAGCTCTTTCTCTTACTATTTTGACCGTCCAGTGTCTGCAGCAAAGAGACATACCACAGCAGTCTGCTGCAGCCAGACCAGCTGCCAGCAGTCTGGTATGTAGTGTCTTGCCAGAATTAGCAGCCTTGTCTCATGTAAGCTCACACACAACAGTTTGCCTGCTCAAAAAGAAGCACTTATAAGTGGTATGTGAATACCTCTTCAGCATGCTATCGAATCCTACAGAAACTTACTAACTACCCATTCTTTTAAGTCAGGTCTGTGACAACAGATGAACACCTAAACCAGGGGTGCCCAACGTTGGTCCTCAAGGGCTGGCATCCTGCATGTTTTAGTTCTCTCCTTGGTGGTAGTAACAACCTTTTCACACAGGCCAATATTCTTCTTAGGCCTTCTAATGAGCCATCGTTTGATCCAGGTGCGTTAAACCAGGGAGAGAACTAAAACATGCAGGATGCCGGCCTTCAAGTACCAACTTTTGTGGGCACTACTGACCTAAATCATGCAGGATAATGAGTCCTGAGGACCAGGATTGGGAAACACTGCTGTAGTGCTATGCTAACATAAGCATGCTTACATGATTTTCATCTGGCATATTGATAATTTGACCTGTCAATTTAGTCTGAGTAGATAAAACTTACATAAAATGTAATTTGACTTCTTCCTCTGCTTTGATTTAATTGTCCTAAAGCAGTACATGTTTTTCTCTCTCTCCAACACCTAGAGTCCTGGATATCTGATTGCATAAAGTACCCTCTCCCCTCTCACATAGCATGGTGAGAGGGGAAAAGATTCAGATTCACATAGGAAAATCACATGCCATTATTAAACCAATGCGCACAAACTACCAAACAGTCAGGCATTTTATGAGCACAAAAATAGGTGTGACATCATCAGACCCCCAACAGGTTACAGGAAGTAAGTTTTCGCAGGGACTTCCAACCCAATAATAATAATAATCCCTAGAATAGGATTGAGAGATCGTATCGTTGTTTGTGAGCAGGTTAATGTCAGATGGAAATAAGAAAAGAAATGCAAAAGTTTACAGAAGCTCAAGCCTGCAATGAGAATTCACAAAGATGGATACTGTGTCAAGCTCTGATGTGCTTTAACACGAGGCAATGTTTTCCTAGAAAAGACGTCCAAGAGCTGGGAATGACTCTGGTGATTAATGGCAGGAAGAAGCCGCCTCCGCTTCATCTATACAAGGCTCTACTGATGGCACAGGTTAAAACATGAAAACTGCATGCACATGCTCACGAAGCTGTCTGATAAGATTCATAGTTCCTGAAAGGCATTTTCTACCAAAGCTCCTGCCTGATTTTCTAGTAGATACAGGATCTGAGGGTGAAAGGTGTTTACTCCCAGTTTAAATGTGCTATAAAGCTTTTTATGTACTGTAGTTTAATGTAAAGATTATGTCATGTCTAAATGTCTTAAACAATACAGTGATGCTCTGTGAATGCAAATCATATTCTCCTTATATATTTTGTGTTTGACTTTTCGCCTGCCGTAACAGGAGCGAGCTCTCCACGCTGTTCACAGTATCGTCATGTTGATCGATAAGGACAGCGGTCCCCGGCCGGAGAAGCAGCCGGGTCTGCAGGTCAGAAATCACAGCAACTTTCACATCCATCGGTTTCTTTCAAAGTTTTAGTTAGATGAAAGATGAATCATACTTCCTCAAAGTTTTTATGTTTTTTTTTTTTAATAGATGGATGTTGTTACTTCGATGAGAGCCCTAAGCAAAACAGTGGAAGCTCCCCAGCTGACCTCTGACCTGGGAGGGACGTTTGCCTACAATCACAAGGACTGGATGCTGTTCCATCAGGTATTATATTTCCAGCTGCAAAGTTTCCCTTCGAAGCTCAGGACTGCTGAACCTCAGTTCATCTGAAGAAATTTTTGATCACACGAAAACAAAGGTCAAAGAATTTTTAGATACCGTTATTTGCTATTAATCTTATAATAAAACACCACCAGAGTAACAGAAAAGAGGATGCATCATGTCCTTTCACTTTCTGATGTTTTTAGATCAAGAAACTAAAACGTTAGCCTGTTCGCTTTAGCGAAATAACTCAAGCTCACTTAAATTACACTGAAAGTTTTTTTTTTTTTAATTTAGGTCTGGACTTTGACTAGGCCACAGGCTTTGGTCGAAACCATTTTATTGTATCTCAGAGTGTGTATGTGGCGTCTTTCCAATCCCATTTTAAACTTTACCACAGTTTCATCCCTGAGCTCTCTGGGTTGTTCGTTGGTCTTCATGATTCTGTTTTCTAAGCACATTTTCATCTCTCTGAGAACGTAGAGCAGGTTTATTTTTAGTGGGAATACATTGCCTCGTTTTTGGTTGTCATGTGACTTAATCTGCAAGGTTCAGTCAGTGTGAATATTTTTGTAAGGAGCTTCACATCATTTGATGTGATCAAATGTACAGTATATACAACATTATCACTCTGCATAAACAAAGCTTACGTCATATAAACATTTGTAGCAGCACAAACGCCTACGTGCTCGCATGTACAGAGGTTCTGCTTGCAATTTTGTTCTGGACAATTTATTTTACTTCACTTGAACCAAAGAATGTTCCAGCTTCCCGCTTTGCATGAGATTACAAATCTAAACAGAAGGGAATTTATAAAGTTTTACTCTGGCAGTTTTAGATCAACAACATCTAGCCTGTAAGCTGTTTGATGCAGCATGAGATGTAGAAACTAGATAATGATATGGTGTTAAATATTTGACAGGTAGTATGTCTGAAGATGAGTGTAAAGACACGAAGCATATATTTTTAACGGCATCAAATTAGTAATAAAGCCCAGAGAAAAACAAACTCGTAATTATTATTTCAGATGACTGAGTGAAGTTTTTGATGTAACTTCAGAAAATATTTGTGTGAATATTTTCTGTGGTTGCAAATTTCTCATACGAGTGCACATTTTCTTCTGCCTCCAAATTTCTTTGACATCATTTGTGGATCACATTTCTGTGGTTTTGTTGTACACAAGAGAAACCTGCGACTTTGTATTTACATTCACCAGCCACTTTGGGTATTGCAAGGGGTTGGAGCCTTAGATTCAACAAGGTTACAAGAAATTATTCATCATCTTCTCTAGATAGAGATTTTGGTACAAACAGACATAATAGAATCATAAATTTGTTGCAGAATTGTTTTCTTCACAATAATGATGAAAATTTTTAGTTCCTGTTCCAGTTCTTGACACAGAGAGAGGTTCTCTGTGTGGTCGTCTGCTGCTCACTACGCAAGTGAGCAGCTGGAATATGTAAGAACCAAGAGCTGTGTGTATTTACAGTAACTCTTAGTAATAATATGATCTCAGGTTTTCAGTCTGTGCCTGAACAATATGTATGAGATATCCTCCATGACATGCCGTAAGCTTTGGGTGATAAACAGACCTTGCTTATTATTGAGTCTTATACGATTGGTCTTTCAGTGGCATCTTTGTAGTTACATATCATGTTTCTGCCTTTTATTTAATTCGTTTCAGAAGCATGTACCTTTCATGGCAAACCTGCGAGGGGCCAACAGCTTGTTGCAAAGAGCCATTAAGAGAGTGGACAGAAGGAAACAAATGGACTCTGCCGAGGTCGAACAAGTTCACAGTGTAACAGATGTTGTCAATTTTTCCATTGGGCTCACATTTTGACCACCTGTTTTGTGATTACTGTAGGAAGTTCAAGAGAGCATTCAGGAACAAAGGGTTCTAATGAAGGAGGTTCTGGCAGATGACAGACTGGTCACTCTGCAAAAGGAAGGAGGAACATTACTGGCGAGGATGAAGAAAGAGGACTTCAGATTTCTGCAGTCTGAGGACTATAGGTACAAGAGTGAACTTTTGACTTTTTGTTTGGCAAGTTGTCAAAATCAATATTATGCAATATAGGAAGCTCAAACGACATTGCTACAGATTTTTCTCAGTTAAACTATTCGAACTCGTGTACATGCAGTCCTGTTAGTAAAATTTCCTATATCTGACCAAAATCAGACTTTTTTTTTTTTTTTATTGAATGATTGATTTGAGAGCTGGCGTTTAAATTGCTCAATATGGGCAAAAACAAACAAAGGAGAAGCCTCTATACGTCAAGGCCCGTTTCTACACACTGACAGAGTTCTGAGGAAATAGTGGATGTAGAAATGCTGACTATGTGCATTCATCTCTGTGGGTATATTTCAATATTGAGCGTACTACTTTACACCAGTTTAAAGGGCATCATTGTACTGGTTTTAAAGCTTTGCAGTTTTGTTCCTGTCTGAAGCTTAAAATATATATTGATTTCCATATCAAAAGTTTAGAATCATTTTGCTAATGTCCCAAAATGTTGTGAACAAACAGGAAGCAAAAAGAACTAATCTCAAGTATTTCATTAATTTAGCTCATAAACTGTAAATAACCCTACTTTTTTACAACATTTTTGAGCATTTTTATCAACTTCATGGTCAGGTGTGTTTCAATTTCTGTTCAGAGACGCTTTGGAGTTGGCAACAAGTCTTTACAACCAAGTGGAGGAGAAGCTCCACATGTTGGTGATGAAATCAAATGAGTCGCTGCAACACCTGGAGAACCTGCTCAGGCACAGAGACACGGAGGCCAAAATCATCTCTGTAACTCCATTTTATTTTTTCTTTCTTTTGAATTGTGCTTCTAAAAATCCACTAAAGTTCATTTTCAACCACAGCACATTAGTGGAAATTTCCATACGTGAAGCTCATACAGAACTATTTATTTCATACACCTTATGTTTTAGCAGTCTTATACCTTTCCAAGTCGTAAGGCAAGTTCTCTAACTTCTGCTTTATTTCTTCCAGGAGGGGTTGTGGTTCAGTACAGAGGGGGAGCAGATTCTGAAGAACTCTTACTCAACAGATGACACACTGGTGGGCAGGGAAAAGGCCTTGGAAGACTTTAATCTGTTTCTCACTAAATCCAAGGTACACTAACACACCAAGAAAAATGCTGTTCACTTACGATCAGCCACATTTGAGTGCATTTTCTCTTTAAAGCACAATGGGAATTAATTGAAGGGCATGGTAAAAGTATTGATGCCCTTTTTACCCTTTTTACATTTTGTTGCATTACAGCCACAAACTTCAATATATTTTGTTGAAATGTTATGTAACAGACATGCGTAGAAGAGTGCATAAATCACAAGAAAAAATAAATTAAATGAGCTTTTAAATTGTTTTCCAAATAAAAATGTGATAACCACTGCTTGAATGCTTGAATTAGTATTCACATCCATGTCATGTTGCTGTTAGGTCTGTAAAATGTTTGATGTATGTCTCTAGCAGTTTTGCAGATGTATAAAAAGTGCCTTAGCCTCGGGAAGGGGGTTGGGATTTAGTGGGCAGCACATTTTTTAGTACTTGTTTGCGTTATAATAACACATGGATGTGATTTGAGCTAAACCATTGTAGCACTGGTGGTATGCATGGGGTCATTATACAGCTGGAAGGTGGATCTCTCCCCTTGTCAAGTCTTTTTTTAGCCTTAATTGTTTTTGGGGTTTTTTTTGCCAGATTTCTCTGCATTTAGTTGCATCCATCTACTGCAACATGGCTTGTGGCAAACTGGAAGTGGAACTTCTTCCAGTGATTGTTTTCTTCCCAGTAGAAGGAAAAACATCCCCAGAGGATGATGCTGGAATCACTTGCTATCAGATACGAGAGAGGCTTTCAGATTTTAGTATACAGTTATATTAGGGGTGGTATGTTCAGGGGTATGTTCCTTGTAACTTTTAATACAACAAAATAAGTAATTGAATACCATATATCCTTTTGATTAAACTTCAAAGTTATGCGCTACATTGTTTGTGTTATAAAAATCCTAACAAAATACATTGAGGTTTGTGGTTGTTAGGTGAAAAATATGAAAATGTTACAGGAAAATGAATCAATTTTCTACATTTGATACTATGTAATTTGTCACAGGACAAACAACAGTATGCCTTGGTACTCATCAAGGAGGCGGAGGAGATCATCGGCACCATTAACTCAAGTCCTGCTGCCGAGATTTTTCGGACCCTGGTCGGCACTTTTAAATCGAACGTAGAAGACTTTGTGTTGCGGGCAGAACAAAGACAGAAAGATTTAATGTCAGTCGTGCATTTGTACAGATTTTGTAAACAGGTTTGTAGCTTTATAAATCTTTAGTAGGTTCACCTTTCTTTGTATATTTCTTCTCACTGGGCCTCTGCAAAACTTTACCCATTTTGTTTTATATTTACAGGCAACAGACTGGGCTAAAGAATGTCGTAGCCTTTTGGAACAGATAGAAGAAGGATGTTGCTCATCTCAGACCCTAAACATACTTCAGATGCAAAAAGAGAGATTAGCTGGTGAATTTTCCACCCCACACTTCCAGGCTCTGAGGGCTAAGGCCTCTGCCATGGGAGCAGAGGCCTCTGGGATGCTGAGAGCATGGAATGCAGCCTGGGTCCAGAGCCAGGAAGTCAAGCAGCGTCTTGAGGAGATGCAGGAGAAGCACAAAGGCGTAGAAAAGAACCCGACCCAGCAGACCACAGCTGCAAACCCTCTGGGGGAGCACGAAGAAAAGGAGAGGGAGGGGAAATGGAATGAGCCGGGGGAGGCTCGGAATGCACAGACACCACAGCAGAGCTCTCGTGTGGAAGTCGTCAGCACTGCAAAATGTCAAGGAGAAACCATCTCTGCAGCATTCTCAAAGCACAACTGTGAATCTGACCTCAGCATTAAGAAAGAATTACTTGAAGCACAATGCAAAAACTCAAAGAATACTTCTGCTTTGTCACAAACTGGTGATTTTCATACAACGAGCCAATGCAAGTCAAAAGAGCACCACAACATTGCAGATCTCAGCAGCGCAGGTCCTGCAGAAAGGAAGGATTTTCCAGTCCATCAGACTCTGGGTCGGTCTCTAAGCGAGGGCTCGTATGAGATGAGTATCTCTGGCTTCTTGCCTCTAAGTCACAAACACTGCCACAGCAGGAAACACTCCCTGGATCAAAATCTGCAGCCCACCCAAAAGCTGCAGACTTTCCATCAAGAGGGTGTGCAGCCAGACAACCTGAGCTGTGAGTCGAAAAGAGACGGTAAACGAGGGGAGGGGAAGGAGGGTACCATCTCCACCCGGAGTCCGGAGGATTTAAGGACTTCAGAGACATTACTCACTCCAACAGAAAGCAACATTTTGTAAGTAAATCCTCCCTTCTTCAGTTTCTAAAGGATACTGGAGGATAGTAAATGGAAAACAGCAAATGCAGTTTTATAAAAGTATTACTGATTAAACTTTTGCTTTAATAACATATAGCTACACAATTTTTAAAATGTAATCAGTAATACTTTTATAACAAATTTATGTCAGATCATGATTTCTTGGTTAATGACAAGGTGTTTTAACAAAGACATTTGAATAATGTCAACTTTGTATTAAAAGTGTCATGATTTGCCTAATGACACTTTATGACAACAGTCATAAATGTTCATGAAGACTTACTCATGTTCATGACAGGTGTTATGTCATGTTTGTGACGGAGTCATGACAGTCTTATTCACAACCCGTCAAATAAAGTGTTACCCACATTACATATAATCACATACAGACTTGTTTTCAAGCCTTTATTTCCATAAAATCATAATTTTCCACTTTAGAGTTGAAATTAAATGTTCTCATTTAAAAAAAGTGACACATTCAGTTTTTTGTGCTGTCTGGCCAGGTGTTTGGACTAAGATTACTGGGCGCTTAGATGTTTTTTGAAAGTCCAGCGGTTAATGATGCGTTCTTCTGAACGTCTGATAAATGACAACATCTGACTCATTTATTTTAAGGCAACACCTCAAGCAGAAGTCTGGTTTATTCCTGGGTACAATTTTCAGATGCCAGAAGATGTTACGTTTATATGTTGAAGCTGTTCAAACTAATCAAAGACTTGGAGTTATGTCCTGTGGTCTCTGGAAACAGAAATGAATCTATTTTGACCGTAATCAAGCAATCAATCAAATTTTATTTGCATAGCACATTTCAGCAGCGAGGCAGATCAAAGTGCTTTACATCATAAACACACAAAAGTCAACAGCAAAAATGTTACATTTTTCCAAGTGTCATTATTACACATCAAACTGTTGGTTAGTGTTTCATTTACTATGACACAAAAGCAACTATAAACTGTCTTGATTTTTAAGGAACTTACAATGTTGCTTACAATGTTAGCAACATTGTAAGTTGCTAACTTACAATGTTGCGATTGTGTCAATTGTACTATTGTACATTGTATCCACAAAAAATATAGTAACTCGGGATTAGATTAAATGAAAAATATTAACGAGTAGTATTAATGTTTTGTATCAGCCCCGTATTCTTTCCACGCTGGTGCGAGGCCTGGGTGGGAGCGCCTTGTTTTTTTGGGTGTTTTGCTGCAGAAGGGATTGGTGATGTTTTTATTTTTCCTTTTGAAATCAGACGGCATCATGATGAATGAATGTTGAGTGGAAATGTTGAAGCAACATCAGCCATGAAGTTAATGTTTGGATGCAAATAGTTTGCCAACTGGACAATGTCCCTAAGCAACTGATCAAATTATTTAAAAAGTGGCTTAAGGACAATAAAGTCATCACAAAAACCAGTATAAAAAAAAAAGTATTAAAACCTCTTAGTTTGGAAAAAGTAAAAAAAAAATAATAAAAATAAAAAACTAACAAAGCTCATTATTCTGGCTTTTAGGAAGTAAAAATATTTGATTTATTCTAATTGATCTAAAACAGTAACAGTCTAATCAAATGTCAGACAATGAGAAAAACTGTTGTCTCTTTTCTGTGCCAAGGTGTGGTTTCAGCTGTAGATGTAAAATAAATATTCACATGGATCAAGAAGGAAATTACGTGATGCGCATAGCTAATGAAAAGCGCAATTTTATAAAATCAGTAAATTTGCATTTTTCATTTCCTACTCTTGGAACAGGAAAGTCCAGAAGATCTTGGAGGAGCTCCTGTCCACAGAGCGGGAGTATGTCAAAGCTCTGGGTTACGTCAGAGAACACTACTTTCCCGAGCTGGAGAGAGCAGACGTCCCTCAGGACCTCCGGGGCCAGAGGGGCAGCATTTTCGGGAATTTAGAAAAGCTCCACGACTTTCACCATCACTATTTCTCTGATGAATTGGAGAGCTGCGTGAAGGAACCGTTCAGAGTCGGGCGCTGCTTTTTGCGTCATGTGGGTTCCTGAATTGCTTTCTCTTGTACTGTGTGCAGATAAAATCCCATTTATTACAACCCTAATCAAGATTTTGTCTGAGCCAACTGTAATTCAGCAGATTTTATTCAGTGTAGTCACAATTTTCAGTTCTGACCTTAAATTAGGATAATTGACCATAATCAGTTCCAGTGAAAACCATTCCAGATGTTTGGTAGCTGATGACTGAGAATAGGTCTGCTGCTTCCAAAAATGTCTGTCTTTCTTTTTAACAATTTAAATGATTAATTTTCTAAACAGGATGGGAGTAACGGTTTGACTAATAGAAGTGCAACATATTGTTTTCACCTTTATGCTTTGTGATTTACATTCTGACGTAAGTAGTTTTAAAGGTGATGATGATGATTGATGGTGTTTATTTGTTCCTTTTTTTTCAGAGAGAGAGTTTTGCTTTGTACGCCCTTTACAGCAAAAACAAGCCCCAGTCTGACTCTCTTCTTACCAATCATGGAAAAAGTTTTTTCAAGGTGAGAACCATTATTTTTTGGTCCCAAAAATAATTTAGTTGTTTTCTGTAGCAGGGAAAACCACCTGATATTTCACTGGATGTAGTGTTGCATGAAAGTTATTTTACCCCTTAGCCTGGTTTATATGTTGTCATTTCCTGGATCTTATTGGTATTTTCCTAGATAATCCAAAACAAAAGTGGTGCATGATTTTGAAGTTGAAGGAAAATTACGCCAGGCTTTTCAAAATACTAATCTGATAGTTATGTTGTCCATTTGCATTAAGCCTAACTGAGTTTATACTTTTGCTACAATTTCAGTTGCAAATCTATGACTCTACGAGCTTTGCAAAAATATTGGCTGAAATGTGTCCCATATTTATTGGATAGACAGTAACAGTGACTGGCTGTTTTCAAGTCTTGAATTCAATTTTGGACTTTGGGCAATTTTAAACAATGAGTGTGACCTAAACTTTGTAGCTGTGTTTGCACCATTCACTTTCTTACATGGTTTTTGTCGGGAGGTTCATATGTTGTTCTTCTGCTATGTGCTGTTTTGTTGGTGTATCGCAAAAAAGAGTGTACACCATTGGAGTCTTTGGTTTTAAAATGATAAAACTAAATAAAATCAACAGGTAAGAAAATTGTTGCAAAGCACTGTACAAAGGTTCAAATCATTTACATCATAACATCATAAGTTTACTTTATAGGTTTAAATTGACTGATGGACTGAGTTTTAGCCCATTTAATATATATATATATATAAAACTCAGTTGTCAGTAAATTCAACACAACAACCTTCAGTCACCATTTCATACCACATCTGCACTCTAACCACAGTGTTGCTTTGTTTCTGTTGCGTCATTCAGCAAAAGCAGCTAAAGCTGGGGGATAAAATGGACTTATGGTCCTACTTGCTGAAGCCTGTGCAGCGCATCAGTAAGTACAGCTTGCTGCTGCAGGACGTGATGAGGGAGTGTGGACCGGAGCAAACGAAAGAGGTCACCGAGATCAAGGCAGCTCTGGAAGTCATCCACTTCCAGCTTCGCCATGGCAACAATCTGCTGGCCATGGACGCCATCTGCCAATGTGATGTAAGCGGGGACACAATAGTTGTTTTAATTTAGCATCAAAACAATATCAAGCAAGATTAAAGTTTTGTATTTCCTTTACATACTTAGTACAGCAACAAATACAAGATGGAGAATTCCAGACACGGATCTGTTCCATGTGGTGTAAAGCAGTTTTACAGGACTTAGTGATGTATTGGCAGTAACAATACACTCTAAGATCCAAGAAGGCGACTTTATTGATAGTATGAGAATTCATCTTTCATTGGGTTGGTGAGGTTAGTAGTCCTGACATGTATGGGAGGGAGGTGAGTTAGAAACAATGATAGATCATCGATCTCGCCTGAACTTTTCCCTGAACTTTGCTATGTGGCGTATGATGAAGCTCCATTATCTGGTGAGCAACAGCAGCAGGAACGGAGCTGAATCTACAGGAATGCAGTTATTTCTTCAATGGCAAACAGACGCTCTCTGTTAGAGATAATAGGAAACCTGTTTTTTTTTTTATGCTGACTTCTGTCCATTTTAACCTTCTAGGAGCGATCGTTGATATTCCAACAGAGACTGTATAGTAAACAAAATAAAACTTCCTTTGAAAAACTGTTTTCACTTTAAATAACCACATTTCCTCTTGTGTATGCACAGGTTAATCTGAAAGAACAAGGTCAGTTGATACGCCAGGATGAGTTCTTGGTAACTTTCAGGAAGAAGAAATGTCTCCGTCACATTTTCCTCTTTCAAGACCTCGTTCTCTTCAGCAAGACCAGAAAGACGGATGTGGGAAATGACACATACGTCTACAAACAGTCCTTCAAGGTAGCCATTTAGTTCAGCATGTCCATTCACAAACATAACCCTGCAGAAAAAAAAAAAAAACATTTCTTTGTCCAAGATTCAGAAACACTTCCTAACATGCTGACAAGGAGCATTTATGTGACTGATAAAATTAATTAAGCTGATCAGAAGTGTTCTCTTCTTTTTATCTTAACGATGAAGACCCTTCAAAGATTTCTGAATAAACTTAAAACAACAAAAATAAACATATAAAACTGACTGTACTTACAGAAAAGTTCAATGTTTGTGTTTCTTTTTCTGTCTCTTCCTTTCTACACAAAGATAAACACAACTTATATCTAACATTTTCCGCATGTTTGGTGTTCCCTCCTGCTCCTGGAACTGCTTTGCTACATTTGAAGCACCCGTCTTAAGAATTCACGTTGTCCTTCTGTTGTATTCAGACGTCTGATATTGGCATGACGCAGAACAGCGGTGACAGCGGCTTGTGTTTTGAGATCTGGTTCCGAAAGAGGAAAAGCCAAGACACATACACACTGCAAGCTGGAAGCCAGGAAGTGAAGGAGGCCTGGACCAAAGACCTTGAGCGGATCCTGTGGGAGCAGGCCATACACAACAGGGGTACAAATATCAACGCACTTTGATTTGCGAAGCAATTCTATGTGGGGAATTCATTTAGTAAGAGCTGTAGTATTAGCCACATGTATTGAAACTCCTGATAAATATATTTATCTATAAAAAGCTTTAATCAAACATTTTCTTCATGTTGCTTAATATCACACTGAAAACTTCTGAAACAAATCAACCTTTTATATGAAACCTCCAGTAAGTGTTGAGAGATCCAGTTTTATGAATTTGTGGTTTGAAACAAACAAATTTGTGGCACATTTATTCCCACGTTTTTTAAGTACTTTGTACAACTCTATTCTGCGAATGGGACTGTATATAGTCTTTCTAAACAACATTTCATAAGGCTGCAGGAAACAGAAACAGGGATATTTGGCCATTTCCCATTGTACAATCTATCTGGGGACTGACACTGAGAGCTGCAGGTCTCTAACAGTGAGGTTTGAAGATCTTTTTTTAATACTCTTGCCATTCTGCTCATGGTGAGAAAAGATAAATACAGCTCCTTATACAGCTTAGTGGCTAGAGCCGGGCAAGAGTTGGGGTACACCCTGGATAAGTCATTTTTCTATCACAGAACGAAAAAAAAAACACAAAAAAACCCCAGAAACTTCTGATTACAAGTTCATAGAACTCCTGATGAGGATTGAATGAAATCACAAATAAAAAGATCTCATTTATATAAATTTTAAGGAATTGTTAGGGACATAAATGATTTTGCCAACAGTTTGTATTTTTAGATTTTTGTTTTAATGAGATTATACTTCTGCAAGTCAATGTACATTTATTTCAGTAGTTTTACAATTGCAGTTTTTATATGATAAAGTTACACTTCATTGTTAGTTTTAAATCTTTGTCAGCTGACATTTGTCTTATTTGTTCAGAGGTCCGTATGCAGGAGAGAGTGTTCCTGGGTATTGGAAACAAGCCCTTCATGGACATCCAGCCCAGCGAAGCAGCTATCAGTGACAGAGCTATAAACTATGTTCTGATAGGAAGAGGTGAGTATGTGGTGCAAATCCTATGACCTTTTTTAAATCATAATTAGGTTTATAACGTTTGGTCATCCTTCCGCTGATGAAAACATAATTTACATTGTCCCTGCAGAAAACAAGGTGCTGTCCTCGTTGGGGCCGTGCGGCTCACAGAGTGGTCTTCTGGAGGGACGGCCAAAATCTGTAGGTTCAGGCAGCAGTTCTTCTTCCTCCTCTTCCTCTGGACGTGGTTCCATGCCCTCTATTAGATTTGTTGGTGGTCCAAAGCGAAGGGTGGTCTCAGGGGGGCTTGTGGGATATGTATCGCCCCCTGGATCTCTAGAAGAGGATGAAATGGACCGTGACAGTGGAAATCAGAACTTATTATGTGAGTGAAAATTTGAAGAAGGCAGGTTTCACATTTCCTTTGCAACATTAGCAGGTAGAAGGTTTTGCTAACGCCAAAGTAAAACCGTGCAGTTGGTAAACTCCTCCACATGTTTCTCCGTCCTCCAGTGGACAGCTCCGAGTCGTCGGGAGAGAGCGTGAGTGGTTTCAGTAGTTGCAGTCACAGCTGCCGCTCCGCTGCGGGAGAGATGGAGGACAGCTCTTCTGTCTGCGCCTCGATCATCACCTTGAAAGAAGTTGGATCTTCTCGTTCCACTGAAGCTTTGTCCGTTTCCCAAGGCCCAAACACTCTTCAAGAATCTGCAGTGTGCAGCCCATCACCAGCAGCACCCAGAATGAAACTCAAGCAGCAGCATCAGACCGAGGATCTGCCTGACAGCAAGGTGTGATGCATGGCCTTTAATTTACTCTACAGATGGTTTAAAACAGTACAATAAAATATATTGCACTGCAGTGTCTATATTATTAAATACACAATTTGTAAGATGGTGTAGTTAAAATTAAATTATGAATCTTTCAGGCTGAAAGCACAAGTGCTGGAAAGTCTACAGAGGTTTGATCTGTGAGATGCGGTACATTATAAAGTAAGTATTTCATTGTACTTGAAACTGCTCTCACACTGTCCCCTGTCTTGCCAAGTGTGTTGGTGTATTAAACAATATGCTACTTTGGTCCGAAGGAGAGGAAATTAAGTGGTTGTACCTCTGTTTTTTGTAGTTTATGGATATTCTGATGGATGCAAAATATGCATTGTTTTACTTTTGCTTTGACATCGTTGTCACATTTAAACTATTTTAATTATATAAGGATCAGCTGACCCAAGAGGTCAATTAATTTGTAGCTAAAGTGATCAAATAGCAGCGCAGAGAGCCGTCAGCTAGCTGGATTGGCTTCTATTGATGATCCAGACATAAGCAAATCTTTATCAGTGGTAACGCTGAATCCTTTGACTCTTCAAAAAAAAAGCTTCTCTGGAGATCAAATTGTGCCACTGGAACACAGATGACAGGAATTAAACTATTATTTGCACTTTGAATTTTACATGAATAAAGTATGCTATGGTTGTATTTTTTATGTTTCTTTTTTCTCCAGAGGTTAAAAACAAATAAACGCTCACTGCAGGTCTTCAGCCCTGAATAAAGTTGTTTTTGCTGCACCCATGAGCCTTGGAAGTCGGATCCAGGAAGGACTTTACACCTCATTGCCAGACAGAAAACCGGTGGGAACTGTTAATTATTGTACTCAGTGATCAGGTTAACCACTATTACTATTACAGATGACGAATAAGTATTTCTTTGTGTTTAATACATTCAAGCACTTAAGGAATGTGTTCACAAATAGATGTTGGACACTATTATATGTCCAACTGATATAACGAGATACAAAAAATTGGACGCAACTTATTTACTACTGCCACTTTTATGCTTTATAAGTGTAGCAATCATTTCGGATTTTGAGCTTGGGTTAGTGAGTAACCTCAAATATTTGAGTTTGGAAGTTCGACTTCAGAGGATGTTCCTGTTGACCTCCAAGTCCTTGTGGAGCATACCGTCGTTTCCAGCTGTTTCTATATTCTGTTGCAAGTTTGTAAATATTTTTTTTTTTAATAAACAGTTTTTTTTTATATCACTTCTAAAGCAATCACTTAGACATGTATCTTAATTGATCTGAGATAAATTTGATTTTGAATTGCATACAGTATGACTTTACATTAAACAAAGCCATGTGATTTCTAGTTGTTCTAATCATATATTTTTAGATGTAGATCATAAAATTAATACAGTCAGGTTATCATATTGCAGTGCTACCGTTAATTGCACAGTGGCTTGAAAACATGTAATAAAGTCTTGTTTATGTAATAATTCTGTTGGCCTAAACATAATAACTTGGTGTTTAACATTTGATATAAATTTGCTTTTATTTTTAAAGTATTTCTTTTAATTTTCAGCCCATTTAAACTGCATTACAAGTAGGTAGTGTTGGCGTTTTATATCACAAAAAATATTCCCACTAAGTTTTTTTTTTTTTGTGTTTGCATTTCAGTGTTTTGTAATAAAAATAACATTTTTTTTATCAGCCAGGGTTGAGTCTTTTTTCCAGTTTCAACATGAATGATAATTAATAGGGATGTAATAACATTTTGTGATGTTGAAACAGTCCAGAAATTTCTCTTAAGTCATGTCTCTGCTCCATTGTGCTGTCAGTTTCCTACTTTATTTGTCTAACCAACACCTGTGGTTCACTGGAGTCACAAAGCATTTGAGATTACTTTAGAAACCCTTCCCAGATAGCAGTGACTCTTTCTTACCTCCTTATTTTTTCTTTAAATCAGGACATGGAGTGTTTTTTTATTTTTTTACTTCTTCTAGCCTACTAGATGTCTCTACACAAGTTGTATTTTTGTGTCTTCTTGAATCTACAGATCCATTACAAAACCCAATCCAAAAAAAGATAATTATTCATAATTTGATCATAGATTAACAAGGCTGGCATTTTCACATTGGGCTGGTTGGTTTGGAAAGACTTCCTTCATTAACAACATAATTAGAAAATTTTGTTTTTTATTCAGCCAGATCACATTTGTCTGATACAGAATTGTAGTTGATATAAAATTTTTAAGTGTGACAAAATGAAAATTAAAACCAGAAGAAATCTAAATGCTTTTCACATCTTTGTATTATTATGAGCCCATTGCAAGAGGTTTAGTGTTTTAAGTTTGAGATGTTGATGTATATACATTTGAGACATTTGACATAAGAAAATCAGTAATTTTTCAATGTCCCTATTGTGTTGGTAGACTTGACAAAAAGAAAGACATTTTTTTAGACTGACACCATTTGGTATAAAACATATTGAAGAAGCATTTATTCTATAAAAAAAAATAAACAGGAAGCATTTCTTTGGCAAGTTTTGGAGTTAAGACCTTAGAACTAGAGAAACATGCTTATCACATTCTACAGATTAATAAAACCTGGGCTGGGATTATCTATAATCTATTACAGATTAAAAGATTATACATACTTTTAAAATTACATTCAGTGAATACAGCAACAAATACAAAATGGAGAATTCCAGACACGGATCTATTCCATGTGATGTTAGGCGATTTTACGGTACTTATTGATGTATTGACAGTCATATACACTCTTAGGTGCAAGACGGCGACTTTATTGATAAAGTGAAAATTAATTTTTCATCGGTTTGGTGAGGTTAGTTATCCTGACATGTACGGGAGGGAGGTGAATTAGAAACGATGATAGATCATCGATCTCGCCTGAACTTTTCCCTGAACTCTGCTATGTGGTGTATGATGAAGCTCCATTATCTGGTGAGCAACAGCAGCAGGAACGGAGCTGAATCTACAGGAATGCAGTTACAGTGGGGAAAAAAAACGTCACCAATTGTGCAAGTTCTCCTACTTGAAAAGATGAGAAAGGCCTGCAATTGACATCATAGGTAGACCTCAACTATGAGAGACAAAATGAGAAAAAAAAATCTGAAAATCACATTGTCTGATTTTTAAAGAATTTATTTGAAAATAAGGGTGGAAAATAAGTATTTGGTCACCAACAAACAAGCAAGATTTCTGGCTGTCACAGACCTGTAACTTCTTCCTTAAGAGGCTCCTCTGTCCTCCACTCATTAC
>CAEGAE010050339.1:0-12202 GCA_903067095.1 Girardinus metallicus
AGAGCCAAAATTCTTACTGGTTGATAGATGATCAAATACTTATTTCACACAATAAAATGGAAATTAATTATTTAAAAATCATACGTTGTATTTTTCTGGATTTTTGTTTTAGATTCCATCTCTCACAGTTGAAGAGTACCTATGATAAAAATTACAGTCTTCTACAAGCTTTGCAAGTGGGAAAACCTGAAAAATCAACAGTGTATCAAATACTTGTTCTCCCCACTGTATGATGCATGTGGTAGAACTTGTTTAGATACAAGCAGCATTGCTCAGATTTATTGTTACTCTTGTTTGAAATTTATATATATATAATAAATTTTACATATACACATATGTGTATATGTAAAATTAATTTGTTATCTGTTATCTATTTGTTAACTTGGTTGGTTGGAGTAGAGCTAGATGAGATCCTTCCTGCCCACAGCCGCCACCATCTACAGTAAATTTTTAATTAATATGAGTTACAACAACATTTAGGTTCCCTTTGGAATCAATAAAGTACCTTTTTTAAGTTGAATTGAATTATATTTTATTTAGTCAGTGAGGAAAGAAAGGCAGTGACAAGAAGTAAATGCTTCTTACACAAATCATTGAAGTCCTGCTAGCAGTTCCTTTCAAATAAATATAACTGAACCAGTTTTGTAGTGCATGGTTGGCTTTTTAAGCTGGTCTAAGGACATTTAATTAGTAAATATGCAAAACAGAAACCCAGTTCTGTTACCCGCTCTTAAAAAATGGGAGAAGACAAGAGGATATGTCCAAAGGTGTTTTGTTTCTTTTTTGTTGTTTTTTTGTGGGGGGTCTTATTAGAAAATGACCTAAAGAAAATGCACTTGTAGGTATTACAGTTTTCGGAACAATGGCTAAAAGGTTCATAACATCTTGAACTTAAAGACCAAGAAGACTGGATAAGGATGCCAGTTAATTTTATACATCTATATAATGTGTTCTAATAAGTCAGGAAATAGCATTCTTACATTTTTGATGCATCCGTACATTTTGGCATTTCACGCCTCTGAAGTGAGTGTGCGTGTGTGTGTGTGTGAATGAGTGAATAAGGAACATATAACGAAGTATTTCTAGTCTTATATTGCTCCATTGTCTGTAATTATCCAGTCAGATTACTGTAATACAGCATTGTGCTCTACTGGTGAGGCACGTTTTGTTTGTTGAGACGCTAATCCCTTCAGCTGTAGTGGGTCAAACCCTTTGTGACCCTGTGACCTTTAAGAGGGCAGCAATGGGAGAGCACATGCTGTCCTTGATCGAATACTGCTTTTGATACATTGTATTTTTGACGTGAAAGGTTTAAAAAGTACATATAAAAAAACTAATTTAAGTGACAAGCTTACAAATCTATTTAATTTGTAAGTATTTAATTGTAAAAAAATAAAAAAAAATAGAAAGTGTGGAGGTTTGGTATAAAAATGGCTTCACTGCACCCTTTGAAGACTCTCGTGTTTCGTCACATTACAGCTAAAGCGCAAAAACTGAGACAAAAACTGTTTGGCCCAGTTTTTGTCTCACAGTGGAAGGAAAAGTGTTTCACATTTTGTTGCGAATTAAAACAGGAAGACTGTCCTCGTAACGCCGGTCGCTCAATAAAGTTTTCTGAGAAAAGCTCAACGCCTGCTCAGAACAGGCTGTGTTTATACCGCCATTAAATCTAATTGACCTAATCTAGTTTGACTCCTGGGGACATTTGGCTCCGCTAGATTTTATTCAGGAGGTGGGGGGGGGGGGGTATAAGAACGAGAAAGGGTTCTAAATCTAAACACACGCCACATTTTTCACACCTACATTTGTAGAAAAAAAAACAAACAAAATTATGCACGACATTCGTGTGAAGTGTTAAGAAAATGCACCGAGGTTTGTGTTGCGGTTGCAAACGAATTCTTCTTCCAGTTGACATTTAACTGTTGCGCTTTGAAAGAACAACAGATGAGAGAATGGAGAGGTAGCAGGTAAACTGGGGGAGGGAGGGAGAGTGTAAGCAGCGTTACGCAACAGCCTCGGGGTCAGTGGGCTGCTGTCAGCCAGCTCAATGATCCCATTCTGTCACCGCTCCGTGTGCTGCATCCGTCCAGGCCTGCGCGCCGTACATTTGATAAGCTCCATCGCCTTTAAAAGAAAGAAAAACGAATAAAAACACATTTCTTGAATTATTCTCGTGTGAGCCTGTGCATCACCACAGTGGAGCGTGGCATCACAAGCGGAGCCCTTGCATAACCGCGGGTAAAATCACTATGGCAACAGCAGCCGAGTTTAAACGGGTGCCAATTTTATTTACTTTTTTTTTTTTTTTTTTTCCTTTTCCTTTTCGGTCCCTGTAGTCGCATCCTCGGTCTTGAACTCGTCGCACCGTCTGCCCTCCTCCTTCATTCATTAAATTCACTCCTCTGCAGAGGAATCGAGTGAACCGTGAGCTGCCATGTAAAAGTGCAAAACGAAATCCTACTAAAATGCTGTGCAGGTCAATATCTGAAGCTCGCTCCTGGTTGTCAAAGTATAGCATGGAAAGAATAGAAAACTTCTGTGAAGTTCTGCAGTCTTTAGAAAACACGCTGCAGTTCAGGAACTCGCCCTGGCTGACGGCTGTTCGCTGCAGGATCTGTCCTTGACCTTTACACTTATGGGCATCTGAGCCAGCACGCAATGTTGGGGAAAACACTGAGGTTTCTATATTTATTCCTCTGTGTTTGTGTTCTAGGAAACTACTCTGGTCAGGTGTTTGTGCCTCTTCCGTATATAAACTCTGTAGATAATTTGCTCAGTCAGCGTCCATTTGCGTTAAATCTGGTTGAATACTCAAACAAACTGTCCGTACGCGCTCTTTGTATTCCACCTGGTTTTTTCATGCACGCAAACCGGTGAGTTTTCCATGTGATTGCTCTGTTGCCTTAACGGATTTACCGCATCGCTCCAGAGACCTGGGAGAACGAAGCAACCTGAATGCAGCAAGCAAACATCAACTCTACATAAAATATCGTTGAATCTCATTGTGGCCGCACTATCCTGTCTGCTCTGATGACGATTCACTCATCTCTGCATGCTGGACGCATGAAAACGAAGGTGAAACTGTTGGCTTGACTTTTTTTTTTCTTTTATTAATTTGACTAATGAAATCATTTAGGGTCACACATAAAGAATCTCGATTATAAAAACAACAAATAAGACAAAATGGGGGAAAGTACGCAACAAAACACACCGACTTCCACATTCTTGATCCCGATATGAGTGCACTATTCGGAAAGGGGGCACATCAAAAGCAACACGTAAACTTTGAAGACATGCTAGGACTTGATTTTCCACAATTATGCATCCATCCATTTTCTAACACCCTTGAGGCACACTCACACCTAGGTGGAATTTAGAGAAACCAATTAACCTGACAGTCATGTTTTTGGACTGTGGGAGGAAGCCGGAGAACCCGGAGAGAACCCAGCATGCACGGGGAGAACATGCAAACGCCATACAGAAAGACCCTGGGCTGGGAATTGAACCCAGGACCTTCTTGCTGCAAGGCAACAGTGCTCTCAACTGCGCCACAATGATCACGAACAATGTTTAAAACTAAAAACATAAACGTGATTAAAAGGTGTTATGATTGTGGGGATTAATCTTTTGACCTGTGTGCAAAACGGTCCTTGGTCTGATTAAAGTTCAGCTACTGGTGAGAAGTGTGTCGTCTCATATTTGATACATTTTAGGGACCATTTTCCCAAATAATCGACACATAAAACGTTGATTATTCATATTCTACTAAATTAAAGCCAATCAAAAAATGAGCAATGCAAAGACTTTGGAAATGAATCGTACTGCAGCAAAATACAGTGTTTGCAGCACGATGTTAATCACATGAATAGTTACCAGGTGCCATTCTTTAACCATTCAGTGCTCCTCTCCTTCCTCCTGTTTACACCAGTAGCTTTGGTGTGCAGTAGGATTTACCCATCTCATTCAGTCAAACTGACCGCCCAAAAGAGCGTGACGCGTCAACACAGCAGGGCTCAGAGCCTGAGACTGATTATATAGCCACAGAAAAATCCAGAAACAAACATTAGAAGCAGGAGAGGAAAGGCAAACTGAAGCCAAGATGTAATTAGGGTGTTACGTAACTTGGGGCAGAGAGCGCTGTCCGCCAGGCGTCCGGGGCACGGAGCCGGGCCGCAGGCTCGCACCGTGCATCGCTCCACCCTGTCAGTACTATTTACACCGACCTCTTAATTACTGTAATGAACCATCACAGGCATAATTTAACTCCAGACGAACTCTTTACATAGACTCACAAGTGAAGGTGAAATTAAAAAGGAAAAAAACAAAAAGACCGTCTGCTCTCTCGGATTATGTGTCGGTGTGGCTTTTTATGTTGCAGTGCCACGTTGCAAATGGATTAATTGGGGATTACATGAGGCTTTGGATTTAAATTTAAAAACGTTTACACACAATGAACACAAAAAGGCATTTGGATCTCTCTAGTCATAACCGACTGCCCAAACATCCACGGCCTGATGGCGTTTCAAGATCAGACAGGAAATGTTACTTCATTTCCTTTTCTATTCCAATTCACTTTTTGATTCCTTTTCCTCATGGGTTATGAGTCTTTAGAATCTCCTTTGAGTCTGATGAATCTCCTTTAAAACTACTTTCAGCTCCTGCCAGGCTAGCTTTCTTGATGTCTATCCATGATCTTCTGAGAACGCTGCCCAGATGACCCTCAGGCCCTCGGGGTGAACTGTGCTGTTTACGTTCACTCGTTCCTATAAATAAATAAGACAAAATGTGACTCATCTATGTGTTAGCATTATCATCATCATCATCGTCGTCACAGCACATATTCCTCGCATGTTAGCCTCACCCCCTCAGGCACGCTGCACTTCTGTGTCACTCTGCACTACATCACTGGGTGGAGGCATACGTGTCTGGTGATGTGTGTAATTTATTGTAAAAATAAGGCCAGATCCAATGTAATGGATTTCATGACAGCAGTAGTATGTGTGTGTGTGCTAAATGTGCACATCAAGCAACAATTTGTAAAGCTGACTGCTATTAGGTAAATGTTTGAAAATAGGATCTGATTATTTTTTTTTTTTTTTAGTAAAAGCCTGCCTTGGTGAGTTTAATAATTTCCTTCCATTGAGTCATTTGACAGAAAAGCCACTTAAAAGTACAATTTTATACCCGTCCAGACTTTTGAAATTTGCTGAACATAATCAATCAGTATAGCTTCCCGGATGGCAAAGAATGTTTGGCCCAGTTTTTGTCTCACATCTGCCGTTTTATTAAACCTGGCTGAAAGGCCTGGTTTAATAAAGTTGGATGTTGGATAAGAGTGTTCGCTCAACGTGAGCCACAGATGCATCAGACATGTTTTCCATGCGCCACATCTGAGCTACTGAACAACAGTTCAGTTTGCTTTCTGCGTACTTTATTTTACTAAATAATGAAAAAAAAAAGCACAGGTTATTTGAAGGACAGTGCTGACCAATGACCCACAGCGCTCGTTGGTCTGTCTCTTCAGATGGCCCCTACAGCTCGTTAGTCGTTAGTTTTGGAGCACCCTAGCCCGAGGTACAGTCTGTGCTTTTATCTTGTTAGCGTACTTGCTACTTGTAAATGTAAACAGTGCTCTGCATTTGTTTTTCATTGCTCGCAGTTCCATGTGTTACATAAGGCAAATGTTAAGGACGCATGGGACATCTGCCAGGACACAGGTCCACCTGCAGGGAGGAGGCCGGTCAGTAGGAAGCTACATCGCTCTCACTTCATTTGTATATCTTTCATTTTTGTTAAAAAAACAAAAAAAAAACATCATTTGCACGTAGAAAATTCTTCAATAAAATGTTAAATCATTGCTGCTTACCTGTTTCATTCCTAGTTCACTGTTCAGTTCATTAAGAAACAAAGTTTAATTTGATGTTTAATTCAGAGTTCGACAGAATTCCTACACAGGCGACAGTCGAGACTTTATTGAAATCAAGCCACAATATGACAGACTATTCACAATACCATGAAAAGCAGAGACTGGACGGTTTCTTTGTGATGTTTGCTTGTCCTCACCTCTGTGTTAGCTCACAGCTCTTTGGTCATTATGTAACCACGCGAACAAATATCTCTTTATCTGAATCAAGATGAATGGCCTTCAGACCACTCTTCACTCTCTCTCTCTCTCTGTGTGTGTGTTTGTTCTGCTGCATTATTGTAGTCAGGGCCATAGGGAAAGCATTACCAGCACCACCTGTACTAAGTTAATAACCTGCACAGCAATCATGAATTAAACATATACTAGAAAGGGTAAATCCCTCCTTATATCATGTCTCCACTCGTGCTAAATTATTATTTCAAATTTAAATTATGCTCTTTACAAGGCAAAAATAATAATAATAAATTATAAAATTTCTGAAAAAATTTAAATGGGGATTGCCAAAGTGTGCATATTGGTCAAACCCAAACCACACGTTGTGATTTTGAAAATTGACAGCAATGCAAAATTTAGCTAAAATGTAGTAAATAGCATGTGGGGTATCACTAGCATGTTGACTAACATACATTTAATACATTTAGTATATAAAGTTTAGTTTTTATATAAAAATAAACTCAAATGCTAATGTTACCTCAACTGCTATCAGATATTGCTAATAATTAGCATTTTGAGTAACATTTACTTACTCCATTCAGTAAGCAAACATAGGTGTATAAGCTAAAAATAGGTAAAATGCTAATGTTAGCTTAAATGGTAACATTGGCCCAGTTTTTGTTTAGTTGTATGTGGGCTGTCACTATGATGACTAATAACTCACTCCATTCACTATGCTAAACTTGGGCATTTTTATAAAAAAAAATAGCTAAGTTTAGCAGGTTGACTAACATTTCTATGAATTATCATGCTAACATTAGCATTGGGCTGTCACTAGCATGTCGAGCAGCTAGCATGTTGACACTACCTGTAGAATGTAGGTTATCACCAGCATGCTGACTAACATTGGCTAATTTAATATGTAAAGATTAGCTTTGGTATAAAAAATAGCTAAAATTCTAATCTTAGCTTCAATGCTACTGTTATTCTGTGAACTACCACTAGAATGTTGAGCTACCAGCATGTTGATGGCATTACAATGTCTGATGTTACGAGCATGTACCCTACATCATAAGGTAGGAACTGTAAGACGTATCTGAAAAATGTTTAAAGAGTGTCAATCATGCTTGTGTACGCACTGCTCACAGCCTCCTCCATGCTTTCTGCTGTCCTGCAGCTTCTCTCAGTCACCAGAGCCTGCCATGACTGCTCAGGCTGGTTAGCGTGACCACCTACAAAGGCAGATAAAAGGTTTTTTCTTGGAACAATAAGTTGTTTCTCCACCATTAGCACATTGAGCAGCGCATTCACAAGATTGATTGACAGCGCAAGAGAACCTCCTCGTGGCTCTAATTGGTTGTTTTCAACCAGGAGCGGTGTATAGTAGCAGCTTGGTTTCTTTCATAGATTATGTGTGTCTTATTATATTATCACAACACGGAGACAGTTTTAACAAATGTAAAAACATTTTTTTTAAAGTTACATACACCAGGTTTGATGGTGACAGAATAAAAATAAATAAATAAATAATAAAGAGTTTATTTAAGAGGTGGAGAATAGTAGGTGTTAATATGCATTGCTATGGCCCCAATCAATAAAAGTAAATAAATAAAAAATCATTTCATACACCATTTAGGCAACAACAACCTCTAGTGGTTAGAAGGAATATTACTACTGAAATCATTCTTTAATTTCTGTACTTCTGAAATTTCACTTGAAGCATTTAATCTTCAGTCTAAAAATTTTAAACGCCATTTTGTTCCTTTTTTCATTTGAACATGTTCTTAATTATGGAATTCCATGAAAATAACAGTGCACTACATCTGTGGTTGATCGAAGGGTTGACCTTAAACAGAAAGAAAAAAGTTAGACCTAACTATGTTACAGCATCAGCTAAATTGAATTATAGGAGATAATAATATTTGTATTTAGGATCAGGCTGGAATCCAGGAACAGCTGAATTCACAAAGGGCATGTTGACAAACGCACAAACCTTCATAGTTTGAAAGTTAACTCAACAAAGTCATAATTTAAAAGATCATTTCCTAATTTCTTTTGAACGCATCGTTAAACCTTGTCGTTGGTGTAAAATCAAAGAAGCAAAAAAGGAAATAGAGAAAATTAAAGCCGCAAGCTGCGATGGAGGCCCTCGCAGCAAAGCGCGCCGAAGGCTTCATGATGACCGTAGGGGTTCCAGCAACACCACCGCAGATGCTCTCACGCAGATCCCGCAGCCGTCTGCCAGGTGACACACACCGGCATCTTCCACAACGCTCCCTGACAACGCACAAGCGCAGTCCGAGTAAATTGCAATTTCAAGCTATTGGGCTCGTTAGAGGTTAACAAAGGTCAAGCCTAACAAGTTTACTGCCTAACAAGTTTACTGCATACATGCATTATGTAAATCATACATAATGCATGTATGATTTAGATGAGTCGCTTCTCCCAACAGGTGACTTAATGTTGGAAGGGGGAGGGGCTAAACTGATGTCACCAATTGACATGTGTATGTGATGAGCTCTGGTCTGTGATGATACAAATCAAGTTTGATGCAGCTGAGAGCTTATATGGGGAAGTTATTCCATCTTGATGTTTCATGGCGAATGGCCAGATTTGAGGCTTGGCCACGCCCACATGCTTTGACATAGGAAAATTCCTTAGATAACGTTTGACCTTCAATGCTTCAACACTGTGTTGACAGAGTTTGAAGCCTGGGTCCCAAAAGCTGTAGGACGAGTTTGCTCAGATACATCAATAAAATAGACGAAATGGAAGCTTTGATCCAAAATGGCTGACTACCTGTTGAGTTTAGACCATGGCTCCAAGAGACTTTTTTGTGGGTATTGACAAGATACTCATGTGTACCAAGTTTCATTATTCTGGGATAAAGCATGGCTGGGGGCTGATTTTTTCAAATATTGTAGGGGGCGCTGTGGAGGAAATGGGCCACCCCCACCAAATGTTGGACTGCCGTCCTGTCGAGGGGTGAACAGGGATCGATCTCAGTGAGTTTAGTGCAGCTGGGCTGAAACATGTGGAATCTAGAGCCAAACGTATGGCGGTGGTGTAACCTGTGACTTCGCCGCACCGCCACCCTACCTGAAAACCTAGGAGTTCTCTCAAGCTTTAAGTGTCACTCATGCACATTTTTTAAAACATAGTTCTTTTTATCTTATTTATGTCCATTTGTTGATTATATAGTTGGTCTTACATGCTTAAGTCTTGCTTTAAATCTTTAAGCAGTCACTTGTTACCAGCTTGAATTGTTGGTTTTCGTTATTTCTCGTGCTTGTTTATGTTTTGAAATCTCTTTTTAGGCATATTTATTGTACTGCCTTTGTATAAAACTTACTTGATTTGACGTTTGATTTGATGTATTGTTGCTTAATTATATTGTTTTCCATGTTTTCCTTGTAATTGAAAACCAAAAGAACATTAAAGTAGCGATAGGGACTGCAGCTATTTTACGACAGTAGATGTTTCAGTTGACCTTTGCCCTTTTGTGCTTGCTCTAAGCTCTGAAACAAGCATTCTTTTGGTCATGACCCAAAGTTCATGACCATAGATGAGGCTAGGAATGTAGATCGACCGGTAAATCGAGAGCTTTGCTTTTTGACTCAGCTCTCTCTTCACCACGATGGACCGATACAGCGCCCGCTTCACGGCAGACGCTGCGCCAATCCGCCTGTCGCCCTCCCACCCCTCCTCTCGCATTCGTGAACAAGATGCCGAGATACTTAAATCCTCCACTTGGGGCAAAAAAACAACACTTTTCTGCAAAATTCACCAACTACACAATTCTTGTTAGCATAAAATAAGTAGTATTTCAAAAGAGCAGAAGAAATCTTATGTTTTTTGAACAATAACAATGTTTGTTGTTAATCTGTTGCTAAGAGATGACTGTGTTTACTGGTAACCAAGTGCCACAAAGTTAACTTCAGATTTTCACTTTTGCAAAAGAAACAAGCTGTAAATTTCTTGTATCTAATCAGGTAAGCATTATTTCAAAAGAGCTTATGTTTTATAAACTATATAACTTATTAATTTGGTGTTAAGAGATAAGCGGGTTTTTTTCAGGTAACGAACTGCCATCGAGATTTTTACTTTTGTGTTTATTGTGTGTTTTATAATTAATCTACTACTAATGATAAAAGAATTAACTTTTCTGCAAAATTCACCAACTGGACAATTCTTGTTAGCGTAAAATAAGTAGTATTTCAAAAGAGCAGAAGAAATCTTATGTTTTTTGAACAATAACAATGTTTGTTGTTAATCTGTTGCTAAGAGATGACTGTGTTTACTAGTAACCAAGTGCCACGAAGTAAACAATTAATTTTTACTTTTGCAAAAGTAAAAAGCAGAAAGCTGTGCACAAACATTTTCATAAACATTGTTAATGTAACTACTGCTCAAATTAGCAGTAGCCTTTTTCCTAAAATAACCTTTTTTGCTCTTTTGTTTATTATTAACCATGTTTAGCACACTGAATGGAGGAAGTCAATGTAAGACAACATGATAGTTATAGCCCTCATGTCATTGGCAGCATTTGGGCTAACATTACCGTTTTGGCTAATTTCAGCTTCTACACTAATTTTAACATACTGAATGGAGTAAGTCCATGTTACTTAACATGCTTGTGACTCTCCACATGCTATTGAGTACATTGTAGCTTACTTTAGCATTGAGGCTAATTTTTAGCATCAGAATGCTGGGTTCCAACCGACAGGCACACTTTGGCAGGCCCTGTTTAAATTTCTTCAGAAATTTTGTAGTTATAACTAACTGTTCTTGATATTGCCTAATGTTTTGTGATAACGAGTATAGGCTACAGAACAAAGACAGAAATATTTACAGAAAGAGATGTTTAAGCACAGTCATTGCAAAGGGAGAAATGAGAAGAAAAAAAAACAGCATTTAAACTCCTAAGAACTGACTTTAACTCTGTTGAGTTAAAGGAATTCTGTTAAAAAGCAGAAACACCTGCTTTAAAAGCAGACTTAAAATGTTCCTTTGTGCGAGCACCCTATGTATCATCTGAAATTGTTCGGACAGGTTCAGATCTTATATCACTTGCCTTGTTAAATTTCCTGTTCCCAGGTTCTCTGACGGGGCCCAAGGGAGTCAGATTTCTAAGTTTTAAAATATTATCAGAAAGATAGAAAGTTTGCAAATTATTTTCCTTACACTTAACAGTTATACAGCACTTTGTGTTGATCTGTAGTAATCATCTTTGTTGTAAAATATCTTGGAATTTGTGGCTGCAGCATTGCAAATGCTAATAGTTATGGGATGTGAGCACTTCTGCACATCATGGTGCTTGTTAGAGAGCCTGAAATATTGTATGTTTATGTTATTTCCCTCAGTTACTCAACATATACTGTGACAGAAACTCAGTTTCAGTGTTGGGGTCACATTGTATTTGGGAAATGTTTGATAGTTGTGCACATGAGAAAAAAATAATGTAGATTACTGCAAGGTGAAACACTAGATAAAATCAAACCTACTTGGAGATACTCAGACAAAGTGTATATATATATCTATATAAACATATAGATATATATATTTATATGTCTATCAATTCCCTTCTCACCCTTCTGCAGGTGGACTCTTTCATCCTCTGAGCTCGGATCCTCTACCAGAGGCCTGGGCGCTTGGCTGTGCCTAGAACTGCACATTTCTGGACTGAGATGTCTGATGCTGTTCCTGGGATCTGTTTTATACACTGCTCCAGTTAGGGGGTGACTGCCCCGAGGGCCCCGATGATCACAGGTACTACTGTGGTCCCTGCGCTCCTCGGCCCTGTAGACGCAGGGTGAATCCTAGCAACCTGCGGCCTCTTTGCCGGGAGTACCAGACTCCAGCTGATTGTGTAGACTCACCGATTTCTGCCAGGATCGGTTTGGTAAATGCCAGGTCGCAAATAAAACTTTTGTCATTAGGTATTTCTTTTCCTCTCAAGGATTGGATGTTTTATTTATAACAGAATCATGGACAAGTGGTTTGGGTGACTCCAGCATTTTTAATGCTCCAATGATGTCGGGCTCCGGTGGAGGTATAGTGACTGTTTTTAAAAGTTGTTTTACTTGTAAACAGTTGCCTCTGGCCTCGTTTAGTAGCTTTGAG
>CAEGAE010050341.1:0-42845 GCA_903067095.1 Girardinus metallicus
CATTCAGCTTCTATGCACCACAAATCTGGAACAAACTTCCAGAAAACTGTAAAACAGCTGAAACACTGAGTGCCTTTTAAATCTTGAATGAAATCCCACCTGTTTAGAGTTGTATTTGAAACGTAATCAATTACAAATTTAATGATGGCACTTGACTTAATGTAATGTTTTGATTGTTGATTCTATGTTGCATTACTCTGTGTTTATGTGTATGTTATGATGTAAAGCACTTTGAAATGCCCTGCTGCTGAAATGTGCTAATCAAATAAAATTTGATTTGATTTGATTTTAGTTAAAATGCTGCATACTCTACATCTCCTTAGACTTTGGTAAAATTGCCTTAAACTGTACTGCGATTGTTTGGTTGAATTTGTGCCAGAATTTTGAAGTGCGCCAGTCCTTTCTACAACAACACATTGTGTCGCTACTTTCTCCATATTTTACAGATAGGATGGCGTAAGCTTTATTCTTTTTCTTTCATAGTCAAAGTGGTCTCTCAGAAATTTACCTTCGTCGTAGCATAAGCCACATCTCCAACAACTAAGATCGTTGAGTGCATTTGCAAATTGTAATCTAAGTTTTATGTTTCCTTTGGAGTAATGACTTCTTCCACTCAAAAATGCTCAAAAAAGTCAAGTTTTCAGATATAATTAATTATGTTAATCCTGACTGACCTAACCCAGAAACAGATGGTCTGATTTCATGTCATACAGTGTGAAAAAATTGTCTAAATTTCTGGTTTCAACTGGACATCCAAATAAAACATTTTTTGATTATAAGAGCTTAGTGAGGTCATCATCTCTAGAATAAAATGTTACTTTTACCACATCTTATACTGTGGCAAGAGCATTTTGAAAACCTTGGTGGAAGTAATTTCACAAGTATGTAACATCATATCAGGGTTTTTTTTTTTTATGTACCTCAGATCCCAATATAAAATGTTTCTTACTTAGGGCACTGGAGTCATCCCTCTAGTAGTAGAGGATAAAACAATGCTTTGAGTGACTTGATTTGTAAAAATTTCCAAATGCAGGAAAACTTAGAGCATATCACAGTTTTAGGAGGAAGTGTGGGGAACAGAAGTTAGGAGGAATGTAATGACAAACTGAAGGGATAGGAGTTCAAATAAAAAGCTCACAATTCTGATGCAAGCTGCAGTCTTGACTGATGAGACATGACTGTTGTGTTGCTGTGATTCTGTGGAGAAGAGACAGTTGGTGGTGATGTGAGAGAAAAGCAGGCTGAAGAAAAACAGACAAAAATGAATAACGCACATTTTATTTATGTCAAAGAAAAAAAAATTAACAGGCCTGTTTTAGGTAATAAGCATTAGGCAACATAAAGACATGGATAGGCAGGAAAAGGGTTGAAGGCTATTAAAAGGATAAAAAAACAAGATACGTATGAAGACAAGGAAGATGTAAAGCCATGTGTAAAAACAAAAAAAGGGGGAGGAGAGTGTTTTGCTTTTGCAAGAATTGCCTTCAGTGTTCTACTTGTTGCTAGGGACACATGTGAAAACGGTGTGGATAACATGCTGAATGAGTAATCTGGGAAGATCCAAGGACTATCACACACCATTAAAGCACCACAGTGAGTGCTGTGTTGTAGGAGTTAAAGGTGAGAATTATGCAAGCAGCAGAAATGTTTAGTGAGAGACGACCAAGACAAAGCCTATGTGCCAGTTATCAAATTGTTGTCTGAGTTTAGAAGAGATTAATATGTGCATTTTACTATTTCAACTACTATTGATTTCTGAGTAACAACAACTTTTCAGTTTTATTATATACATTTTAAGTTATCCAAGAGTAGATCTGTTCAGTCTAAGTGTATGCTCTGTGCTCTGAGTGATGTCATGCTTTATTAATTTTATATTTTCAAGGTAGTCAGTCTTGTTCTTGTCAGTTTCTTCTTTGTTTATTTTACAGTGGTTGAACACTGAACAAATTAAAGTTGTTGGTTTTACATGTTTGGCCAAGCTTGTGAAGCTATTGGTGTTCTTAAAAGTGCTATACTGCTACAGAGTTAGCAAATAAAATTGTAATTCAGTGCATTTTTATCTGTATTTAATAACAAAAGAAACGTTTTAAGTTAAGTCACCACAGTTTTTCTGTATGGGATTGGTATTGGTCGATACTGAACCTCAGATATCTTTATCAATATTATTATCATTTTATTCTATATTTTTAAATCTTACTTTTTTATCATATCTGAGGATTTTAGTTGCATGTTGGACTGACTTTGTAAGGTAATTTTCTGTTGACTGAAGACTGTCAAAAATAAGACTCATGTCATGTTCTGAAGAGTTATTACTGAATATAAAAAGGACACAAGTAAGGTACTTTTTATTTGTGACACCTAAAATCATAACGGATCTTAAACCTAAGATAAAAATTGTTCAGTTTAGTTATTTAAAGATCAGACAAAAGTCCACAGATTTGTGTTTTTTTCTTTTTATTTAGGTTTCTGTGTCATATTCAGTTAGTCTACCCTTTGATTGTCCCCATCTGTCCCTTGTTTCTCCTGATTACCTTCCCAGTATATTCATACCAACCTGTGTCTCTTGTTCCCTGCCAGGTCCTTGTCTTTTGTCTATTGTCGTCACGGCTTTTCTGTCAGTAGTCTTCTAAGTGATTTCCTGTTTCTCCCAGTGAGAGTTGTTGCCTCTGCTCATCTGTGCTGCCTGTATTATTCTGCTTTTGTCATTAAATCATCATTTTCTTCACTTCAATCTGGGTCTACCACTTATCTCCTCACCATCTACCCCACTTCTTGACACACAGGCCGGAATACGGACCCATTTCTCCACCATGCAGTCCTGGAAGATGTATATAATCCATACTTAGGTTTCTTATATTTAATATTTTACGTCAAGTTTGTTGCTCCAAAATGAAGTCCAAGCAAGAGTGAAACAAATCAAATTTTTCTTCTTAGAGTAACCTGTCCAATTCACCTGGGATATACAAGTGCTCTGTTTTGTTTTAAGCCCTGTGACTGTGACAGAAATGGAAGTCAAGGAAGGGGGTGTGAGTTTAACACGAGGGATCTAAGAGCTTAGTAGGTGTGTTAATGGATGTAACTATGACAACCAAAGACCCACTGGGAGAGGGAGGAAGTCATAGAAAAAGCATGGAGAGGTGGGAAGTTAGTCATCAGGTATAGAGCGGTGCCAGCTTTACATTAAATAGCAACTGGATTTACAGTAACATTTTACTTTATATTAGGTTCAACAGTGATCACCATAAATGTGTCTCTGACTGAACTGCATGAACTGAAGGCTTCAAGCTGATATGAGCTGCCGTACTGCAGCTTCATCATATACACATACAACTTGGTATGCAGTTTTACATTTCTTCAGTGTAACTTAAGGCCTGTCTGTCTGAAATGTGTAACTAAAGACAGAAGGATGGTGTGAACGACGTCTTGCTAGAAATACCTCAGCGGTGTGTTGGATGGGAGATGCCAAATGCTGTATAAGCTTATAATTGAAAATTTGCTTTATAAATACTTTTCACTAAACTTAATTGTGGAACTTTGTAAAAAAGAAAAATGCTGAATGATGCCTATACATGGTAGAAAAAGTCTACACACCCCAGTCGAAGTGGCAGGTTTTTGGATGTAAAAAATTATGCTATAATAAATAATTTCAGTTTTTTTCTAAATTGAATGTGATATATATCTTGCAATTAAGTAAAATAATCTGTCTGGATATAGAAGTAAAAAAAAAAGTATAGGTGTCCTTATTAGATTCTATTGACAATTTCTTATTTTCATGATTTCCTAATGCCATTGCTTTATAATAAATAAATTCAGATGTTTCAGTCACCCCCTGTCCACAGTTGTATGCAATCAAGCACCTAGAATGCAAACTGCTTTTACTAACATTTGTGAAGGAATGGGTCAACCTCAGGAGGTTTCTGAATCCCAGCATGGTGCTACCTATCCAGTGAGTCCATAACTGCTTCACCCATAAATATTCTATAGTCAAATGTTTGGTCGGTCATGTGACCTTCTGATGTTTTCGACAACTATGTGAGGAGAGCTTGGGTTTCTATGCCCAAACACATTGCCTTATATCACCAAGTGCAACGCAAAGCGCTGAATGTAGTGTTGTAACTCAAGCTGCCACTGGACTCTAGAACAGCTAAGGCGTGTCCAGCTAGTTATGTCTGGTATTCCAGTGAACAATTTTTGTTACTTCAGGCTGACAGTATATTTTAGACAATTTTATGTTCCCAAATATTTGGGACAGTTTGAGCTTGTCCACTTTCTCTCCCAACATAATTTCATATCAGAGAGTATGGAGAGGTTAATAAAGACGTAGATGGATTGAGTTTGCTGTGAAGCATCTTGAACCACCTTATCTAACAAAATCAAATGTAGTGATTTTGTTGGTGAGAACTGTGAACTAGGCACTTTTTTTTTTCCAACACCTGTGTCTGTCTGAACTCATAAATATGCTTCTGGAAGAACGATGAAAATTTTTCATATACACTCTCATGAACCTTTTAGAATAGCTGCAAATGTTGGCTCACATTGTATTAAACTGCATGAATAAATAGTGGGATGTCACTAAGTGTTCATGTCAGGTGAACAAGGGGCTATATTAAATATTTGAAATTGATTAAGAACATTTGAGATCATTTGTATCTGCTGTGTTAGCAGTGAAATAAGGAACATTCAAGTTTAGTTTTAAGATGAAGTCTTCATCATCAATAGATTTGCAGCATTATAGTGTATTTCCACATATTTGCTTTACTGTACTGATTCTGAAATGATCTGCTCTACAGCATTGCCTTTTAGTCCGATCTGCTGAGGCGAGCAGCACATGCATGCTCAGTCGGTGTTTTTGTGTTGCTTTATTCAGAGAAGTGGACTTTCTTTATGTAACAAGACTGCCCACGTTCATCATACTCAGCCCACACCCTCTCTAATGTCAATACCGTCGATGCTTACAACAAGAATGAAGTGTTTGCTCCAGAACAGAGGCAATTTGATTAATCCAAACCCTTTCCTAAAATTATTTTAACCACTTTAATTACAGCTGATCTTTCACTTTCAATATATAAGCACATGATGGAAAGAAACAACATATGAAAGTTTTAAATTAAGTACTTTGCATTTGAAATGTATTTAATAATTAAAAATAAAACAATTTGACTATTGTTTAAGTAATAGATATATAGTGGAATCTGTTATATGCAAATTTTACATACTTAAGATTAGATTTATAATATTCTATAAACCAGTAAAGAACAAAATTTCCTTTGTACCTAAATAAACCACTGATTTAAATTAAATTTGATTCGGTTCAATTGAGGGTTAAATGCCTTTAAGAAAAATCATAGTCTAAAAATGTTACCTTAATTTTTTCACTATGATAATTTTTAAAGATAATTATATTTTGTGATTTTCATTTAAGTTTGTACTTTTAGTTGTTTATATATTTTCCACTTTCCTACATATATTTTGTTCTTCTATGCCTTCTTGTTTCATGCTTATTTATCTTGACAGTGATACCTTTGTATAGTCTTGAAGTATCTATCACTAAAATGAATTCATATCAGTTGAGTTCAATTCACTATAACTTGCTTCGATTCAGTTGAGTAAATTGTTAGTTCATCTTAATTCAACAAAATTATTTTATATTCAATTCAGTAAAACTTTATTAATCTGAAATAACAGTTATATATTATGGGAGCTTTTTATGCTGTAAATATGTCTTACAAGAGTGACCACAGAAAGGTAAGGCCAGGAGCAGAAATTATCTTCTGTCGGGGTCAAAGGCAACTACGTTGTGCTCTGTTCAGCCTTGGTGTTATCTTTTGAAATCCACCTGACTTGACTTATCCATAACTGAATTGGATGATGTAAAATATGTAAGGTAATCACAATCCTAAGATTCTACAAATATTTTCGCACTGAATGTGGCTAACCTGTTCTTTGTTTATAGTCTACTCACTGTGGAAATCATGAATTTATTTATTTATTTTCATAATGAATAAGCTACTGTTAGGAGAACTGGTCTGAAGTATTGTTGAAACATGCATAGTGATCAGTTCAAAGGCAAATTACTGTCTATGTTGTAAAGACAAAAGGCATGCTTGATGGAAAATCATGCATAACTGGTATGCATCACAGCGTATTCTGATGGCTGAACTGTAGAGGTGCAAGCAAAATAACAGAGTTGGCCTGCAGTTGAACCACAAGACATTTAGGTTCCAACATCCTAGTGGCAAGGGAGTTGTGCAAGAGGGAGAGGAATCTTGGACAGGTTACCAAATACCACGGTGTAATCCCAGTAGGAATGCCCGGTGCACAACGTTTCAGGAGCTGGCTACACCTCCTGTGCAGATCACGATTCCTGTTGAGGCAGACATTACCAGAGACACCTGACCAGTCCTTAAACACCAAGCGACTTGTGGAGTTTGGCCAGGTTCTGCTGCTGGGGTTGAGTTGCAGGTTCTTTTCTAAAG
This sequence comes from Girardinus metallicus, assembly GCA_903067095.1. Taxonomy (NCBI): domain Eukaryota; kingdom Metazoa; phylum Chordata; class Actinopteri; order Cyprinodontiformes; family Poeciliidae; genus Girardinus; species Girardinus metallicus. The sequence goes on from CAEGAE010050341.1 coordinate 6,477, forward strand.
CAGGATGTCTGTGGCCGCAGACCGTAACTTTAAACCGATCAGATGTCCATTGAAAAATTCTCCTGGCTTGCTTAGAAAGTCGGCAATGTTATCCTCCAGTCACGCCCTTGGCAACATGTAAACTATGTAGTAGCACCAAAGTGATTGCATTTACGAGAAAGGCTTTTTGTCTGTGAATGACTATTAGTGCTTTCTAAAATATTCAGGAAAACATAATTACCTGACTTTTGTGTGTCCTGCTGCAGATTTTGTTTCTTCCAATAAAAATAAATTTGTGTGTTTTGTCTCCTAAAATAATTTAACTAAGCAGTATGCTTGGCTTTGTTATTTAGAAATGGGTAAGTCTTCTTTTATTTTTAGCACAGATGCATTTCATTTGGACTTTTCCTATAGACAACCCTCCGAACAAATTGATCCACAGCCTTTCAGCAAACCCCAATGTTCAATCATTAGATCAACACAGATTTTTACCACAGATACAATAAGACAAAGCAATACTTAAACATTTAAACCATTCAATTTGGTAAAACACATATCACTATAATTTTAGAAGGATCTCGTTATAGAAACACCAAACATGAGTAAATGTTATGTCAAGCATGTGCTGTATGATTCTTAGTTACAGTTGGCACATTTTGTCAATGCTGTTATATTCTGCACATTGGTTTATAAGTGATTTTAACATATTGCAAATCACAAATGGAGACATCACCAAGAGTGGTTGAGAAAAGTAGAGCTCAGATCCTGTGGGGCTTTCAGATCTGGCAGTAGAAAGCAAAACAAATGTACTTTTTTGTAAAAAAGTAAATGCACAAACGTGCCTCCTTTTAAGTTAGATGTTGTGAATTTATCTATCGGACATCATCAAAATCGTCTTCGTCTGGGCTTTTCCAAACAGTTTATAGGTATAATGATCATAAACATCAAAATTATGTTCGTTTACCTGTACAAAAAATGAACTGCTTCTTTACATGTCCTAAAGATCATTTGAACCACTTACCTTTCCTAAGTATTTAATGAGGGATTGGAAACAAAACCACACTTTTAAAATGTGATTATCAAATCTATTTAAAAATAAATACAGAGAATCATGATAATATCCAAGTTTTCTGCAGTGGTGATTGGAAAGGTGCATGGGAAATTGTTTAGTTAAGCAAGAAATATGGCTGACTCAGGTGCTCTGCATTTTAACCCTAATCCACATTCATCATTCAGTGATCTCCCACCGTCCTTGTTTATTGCCTGTGTAGTTACTAGAGCGGTATACACCACGTACAATAGAGACAGTATAATGCAGCTGGTGATATTCTTTGGGGTGCGAGTCCCTGCCACTGTGGTCCTTTGGAGCCAACATATTGTGCTTTTGCTGAGGCAGCCATGGAGCAGAATACTGCGCTTGGCTCAGTTTCAATTTCTTCACAGGAACAGGACGGAACCCAGCTCTCATAACGTGGTTGCTTCAGTGTGCGTTTTTTTTTTTTTTTTTTTCCCTGCCACCTCAGTCATAAACACATGCATAAAAGCAAAGAGGAGGTTGTTTTATGTGATAAGGTGAAAGGAAAAACATAGAAAGAGAAATGGGAGTAATTTATGGTCTGGACTTGATGATTTAATATAGACTGCTGTGTTTGCCTTAATCAGCAGCTGACTGAGACCAGGACAACTGAGCTGTTTTTTTTTTTATCTTTATTAGATCGCTGCTTTAATCAACTCCTAATCTGTACAACATCCATTTGTAATATGTAATCATATTCCTCTTAATAAATAATCAGATTTAATAAAAGTCAGTTAGCAACCAGTTTTGTCTTTCAAATCTTTGTTTATTTAACATTAGTGTTAAACCTAATTACTGATGGAGTTGTCATTGAAGTCATTACTGTTACTGTTACACAAATCTGAGACAAAACTGAGACAAATTTTTTGCCACAATTTAATTATTAGGGGACTTTTGATGGCAACTTATTGAGCTGAATTTATTGGTGTCAGAGTGAATGGGACTTTATGTAAATGTTGTTCAGATTCAATTTTTAAATTGTCTTTCTGATGATACATTCAATCTAACATCAGATGTAAAACTGTAGAAAGAATCGAAGGGTGTGAATACTTTGCAAGGCACTGTCTATATAAGCTGTAGCATAGTTTGGAGGGGAATTATACATGCCATTACATTTTTGCAGCAGTAAAACATTCAGCTCGGAGTTATTTACACGGGTAATTCCCAAGACTCATTTCAGTATATTAAAGGCAAACACATAGCTTTAGTTTTAATGTTCAGTGTTGAGATGTTGTAGCTGTTAGACGAGCAATAAATCCTGCCAACTATTGCTGATAGAAGCTTCCATTAATGTTACTTCTTGTAAGGGAAAGTAAAATCTGCACAAACACTATACAGGGGAAGAATTAGTTTAATGTTGAAGGGACTGACTAAGCAGCAGCAGCAGCAGTTTGAGAAGGAGTCATGGTTTGCAGAAAAGCTTGCAGAGTTTTGGCTATAGATCACTGATGAAAACCTGCAATGGGGAAGCTTTGAAATAGCTAAATGCTAAATGTGTTTCTTCTCTGCTGCAGTGTGTAGTACTGCAACATTTTTTTTTATTTATTCTTGGGCTAAGGGGCTGAAATAAAACAAAGAATTATCAGTTTGGAATAATTGTGACGTTTCACTTGAAAACCACACCAGAATCCAGTTCTTTATGACACACTATGTTAGAGAAACATACAAGTTTATGTTCCTATAAGATGCTCCTGAGACGATTTGAAATCCTCTTCAAATTTCCTGAAAAGAAATGGGCAGTGTTCAAACTTACAAATGTGCAAGAGACCTTTGCCATGTGCTAAAGAGCAGCTCTCTAATATCACAGGCTTTTGAATTATTGATTGATCATAAGACAAGCGGTTCCGTCTGTGGTCACGGAGTACAAAAACTGTTTCAGGTCTTTCAGATCAAATGCTTTATTTAAGACAGGCAACTGGCCTTCTGAAAAAAATGTGAGCTATAATCTAAGGAAATATGATGATATATTCAATCTTACATCAGATGTAAAAATGTAGAATCAAAGAAATATGACTTTTGTCAAATTAAATGCTGTCAACTTGTCATGTAAAAATATGCCTGTATTTCTGAGATGGAGTTGTCATTGAAGTCAAGAAAAGGTGTCAGACAGTGGTCGGATCACGCTGATGTGACTGTCACCATGGCGACAGGAGACTTAAGAGGATGATGTAATCGTTTTCTCTGTATTTAGCTGTTGAACTCACAGTAAGTGACCTCTAAAGTGAACCCCCCTCACAATCATTAAGATTTGTCATGTTCTTCCCAAATTATATTTCACCCATAGAGCTAATGTGGTAAATATCATCATAACTGAAAAAACCAGTCAAAAACAAAACAAAAAAAAAAAACAGGATCTTAGACTGCATCGTTACAGTTGATTTGGTGATCTGAACTGGACTGAAAGAAGTCTTATTAGCTAACAGCAATACATACAAGAAATAAGGGAAAATAGCCTCTTTTTAAAAAGGCTAAAATGCTAGAAACAGATACAAATAGAAGTTACAATGCTGATTCAGGCCTCCATTTTCTACTGTTTGCATACAAATTAATGTTAATACTGCAGTACATCGAGCTGATACAGGAAGTTAGAAAAGTAGTCTCTTAAAATTAGCATGGTCTATTACTTTGAAAGTCAGGCAAATATTCTTGGAATTGTTAATGATTTGCTCATAGATTTATTTTTCCATTTGGCAACAATTTTATGCTTATTGCTCTAATTGTTATTGTAGTTTTCTACATTGGCTGAAAATGTTTCAGAAAATAGCCAGTATGTAAAGATTATTGTGTGAGTGAGTGATGTCCTGTCATTGTTTGAAACATCTTTCTGCTAATGAAAACAACTTTAGAAAGTATTGTCTACTGGGCTTATAATTATAAGCCTAGCAGCCTACCAGAAAACAACAACAAAAAATTTTAATTTCCAGTTTATGACTTGGGAATAGGAAGCAAAATTGGAATTTTAAAGATATCTCTCTAACCCAAACCTCACAATTCACTGCTAACAATTTATGACAGAAACTGTAAAAACAAACATTTTAATTGCTCTAGTGCTTGTTAATTGCATAAGAGTACGTTGTACCCTTGTAAGGGAATATGTTGCTTCAGTTTGGAAAGGCATAAAACGATGATAACAGCTTGTGAACTGCTGGTGACGATCAAAAGTGCTTCCAGTTAATTTTATCATAATCAGTCCCATCACGGCACTCTACCACAGCCATCAGTGCAGTGGGCAAACAGAAAAATCCAGACACTTGATGTGCTTGTGCAGTGTGACGTGTGAACAGCACAAACAGAGCACTTACTGAACATCATCAAAGAAGCAAGTCCTTTCCTGTTTTGGTCTGTTTTTCTGTGGAAGTCAGGCATGTATCAGCACAAAAACAGCCCACATGTACAATAAAATTTAATAAGAGTCCTAGCACAAATAAACGCAACACATCATATTTCTGTGCTGACATGAAAAGCCCTCAATGAATAAATATGACCTTTTAAAATTTTTTTTTTGTTTTTACTATTTGAATTCTTTTACCTTCCTTTGAGAAATATCTGTTCAAAACACTCATAGGTGGGCCATATTTGACTTTTACAAAGGGGACCTGGACTCATAATGTGATTCTTATATGGGACCCACTTCTTTTGACTAAATATAATCCATATCAGAAAAGTGAGTTAGGTCCACCATGTTCCCGTTCTACAAAGTGACAGAAAGATTAAACATAAATCTGAAAATGTCTGGGTATTTCCATTTTACTGTCATAATTTGCTTTCCTACTATTCAATTTCAGTGTTTACCGTCTCTTACTCCTCGCTTTGCTGCATCCTTTCCCAGTGGCCACATGCCTCCTACTTGATGTGTTGCCATGACAGGCTGCCAGGGTGTCGCTGCCAGGGTCGCTTGCATGGTTCTACTGAGCATGCCCAGCAGAGTTAGGTCAGGATACCCATCCTGAAGTGGCTGCATCCTGCTGGTTTCCAGTATGCTCTCTGTGTGTGAGTGTGTGCGTTCTGTATAGGGGAACTCAGAAAGGATACATTCTCTGAGTGTGTGCGCGTGTATTAGGATGACTTATCGGTCTCTTAAATAGAAAGTTTATGACTAACTAACCTTGATGATATCAACGAGAGTTGGGGAAGACAAACATAAGTTGAGTATAAAGACGAGAAGAATGACTAAGATTTATTAGGATTTGATCTTCAAAGGCAACCAAATGAAGTTGCAAAGTAATTTCCATCATCAAAGAAATTGTTCATAATCCATGGATCCACTTTTTGACTTGTGTTTTCATGAATCATGTTGGTACTTCTGCAGTTCTAAGAAGCTTAAAATATTTATTGAATGGTGTCATGTCTCATATTAAGGCTGAAAACAAATTTTACTGTCCACAAGGGAACCCGGTATACTTGCAGAAATAATTCATTCTATATATTTTTTTCATTCTTAGGTGGTTTGTGGTTCTAAAAACCATAAACTGCATATTGGTAAATCATAAAGTTCAGGCCATTTTAGCAAATGTCAGTATTAATCTAAGGAAGAATCTTATATATAACTGTTTACAAAGGGAAGTGTTGGAAATTTTCTTTAAAAATATTTATCTTAACAGAATAGAGTCAATCTTCAAAGAAATCCTGCATATTGCTTTAATCCCTCAGTTTAACAATCTGGGTTTAAAATGTAAAAAGAAAATTTAGTCTGTCAGTTGTGACATTAAAATATTTAATCCAAGCAGTTCAAAGGCTGCAAACATAATTAAAGTTGTCGTGCAGCGTAATATTTATTCCTCCACTCAGAATCATCTTTACCTATAGAATAATTCTTAATTTCACAATTTTTGAGCTTCCAACTAATTTTAAATAAACAACAGAAAATCCAGTTCATTGAACATTGGAAAGACACACAAAGTTGTCTATAAGTTAGTGCACATCAGAGTAGATTCCAATCCATGAATGCATGTAGACCTTTGATATGAGATTGTGTCTAGACTCAAATCTGGAACAGGATATCAAAACATCCCACTAGGCGCTGTGGTCTTCATTAATCGGAAACAGAAGTTTGGCTCCACCAGACGCCTTCAGAGAGCTGGCAGTGGCCACCATGTATAATTGTGAGGAAGAAATGCCCTGGGGAAAAAATGTGAGTTAGGACCCAATAAAGCTCAAGTGTTTCCTTGATTTCACTTTAAAACTAATCTTTAAAGCCCACATCCAACTGAATCTCATACAAAGTGTATAAAGGAAAGAAGCAAGTCAGCTCACATTGAAATTCAACAAAAGATTGAAAACAATCTTTTATATATATATATTTTAAATATAATTTTATGAATCTATCTATTTTTTTATTTACTGTAAAGTCATTACAAAGAGCTCGTTATTAGAACATTTGAAGGAATTGTCGACCACAACAAATAAAAACTTTTTTGCATTACTGCCACTAACTGGTATTAAAGAGTTGTTAAAGTTTGTCAGCGAGCCCGGATGTTAGGCTTGTGGTTCCCGGTCTTTCAGTTGTCGTTCAAAAATTTGCTGAAGCCCGTCTGTTAGTTTGTACTCAAATTTGTGTGTCCATAGCTTTTCCTGTCATACAAGCACTCCTATGCATGATGTGATATCTTTTTTGATTGTAATGTGTTTATTGTTAATTGTTCCAGACCTTTGACTTTGTCCAGGAGTCAAATTTGAACATTTAAGAAAATTAGGTCAGTAAGACCAGCGATGCCCAAGTACCTCTAGAAGCTGCAAGGACGCTTGGTCCTATTGGGATTATGACACTGCACCTCTAGATGTAACACCACCTCTATTAATTTGCTAGATCCTCCTCCCTTTAAATTCAGATTTTATGGAATGTTTTAAACAAATGTTACATCCTGGAAGGTTCAGAACCACACAATTCTTCTGTAGGGTCTATCTATTGCTGTGGAGAGATACAAAATTGGGAGGGCTGTGATGTGGTTTGATGTGGCCCTGGCACAGCGGAGGGACGCACAGCTTGGAGCTATTTGTGGCTGGTGTATCCTGTTGCCAAGGAGACAGCTGGCAGAGTGCCAGCAGGAGACCAAAGCTGACCCCAGACAGACACACAGACAGACAGAAAGACAGACAGACACAGATAAATACATCTGACTTCAGTTTAAACCCGTCTACATAGATGTTAAGATTTGGAAATGTTTATAATCGGGGTTGATTATGATCCTGATTTTTTTCACGCAAAACCTTTAACAAAGCAACGGTTATTTACTTCTATTTTTCACACGCACACTGTGATACCTTCACTCTGTGGGGTTAGTCCTTCATCTGCTCAGGCCGATTACAATCCATCTGAGATATCTCAGGGGTAATTTTTTTTTATCCCTTTAAAGCAGTGGTGCCCAACCCTGATACTGAGGGCCCACTGTTCTGCATGTTTTAGATGTTTCCCTGCTACTGCATACCTGGTTTAATGAACAGGTTATTAACAGGCTTCTACAGCAGTTACAAGCATGTAAAGCACATAGTGCCATCATTTCAGTTAGCTGTCCTAGATTGAGGAAATATCTAAAACATGCAGGACAGAGGACCCTGAAGGTTAGGGACCATAGCAGTAAAGCCTTTTTAATTGAGTTATTTTAGTAAATGAGGAAGATTGTGGATGTTACTTTCTGCATAAGTACTGTGTGTTATTCGTATTAAGGTTTTAGGTTATTTGCAAAGAAATGTCTCCATTTGCTTTCAAACTAAAAGCTAGACTTTAGTTTTCCTGTAGGATGAATGTCTGCTATGACCTCCATTATAGCAAAAGTCTCATTTTTACTGGGCACCCAGACACTGACTCTGTGTGTTCCAGTCTACCTGAAGCCCATCTGGCCTTAACCATCATGTAACAGTTGCTTAAACATTACAGAGTGCATTTTGTTGTTTCTTTCCCCTTTATCTAATCTAGGCCTATTTGGTGAGCTGTTCATCAAGTATCTGGTTTCTGCTTTGTGTGTGGAGAGTGAGAGTGGAAAAAACAGCGAGTGAGCGTGACAGAGACATGAAGACATCAGACAGCTGAAAGAGAGAGGCCATGTTATGATGAAGTAGAGATTTCTTTTTGATGTGACAGTCTTGCGTCACAGGAAGGATTTCACTTTATTAGAAGCCAGTGTTTTAGTATTTGACCAATTCAAGAATCAGTGACGGAGCCACAGTTCCACTCAGTAGTTTAAATACAATCATCATTGGCTTTAATGTTTTATTAATGCAACTGCAAAATTATAAGGTATAAAAGATTTAATTTGTTTTGCTTCTCTAAAATAGACACCATGCCTGAAATATACACGCAGTATTTGTCTGAATGTCTTTTTGCAAGTTGCACCTTGATACTTCTTCTTCTTGGTAGAAGTAGAATAGTTCATGTAGAGGAACTGGAACTCCCTTGAAAACCAGTCTGTTTAAGATGATCAAATTCATCTGGTTCCAAGTTCCAGCCATTTATTTGACATGAAGCTTAAATATATAGGAGTAGACTGTTGTATTAAATCTGTCTTTTGAAATATAGTGCACCAATATCTCTGACAATCATTTTGGTCATCCTTGTTACCAGCATGCTTGACAGGTGTGTTCTTTGGTTTGACAGTGTCACCTTTACTTCTCTAAATATATTTACAGTAATTTCGGTGCAGAAGCATTACATTAAAGAATGAGCACAACAGCGGCCTCAAAACTTCATGAAGACAGGAAATCATGAAAGTGCTTCTTTATTTATCTTTGTTCTGGCGCCTCTAAGTGACCACAAAAAGTACTGCATCTTTAAAAGCAATAGGACAGATAAAAACGACTTAAATGGTCAACCCGAATGTCATTAGATAAAAAATAAGGTCCGTCACTGTCAGCTAATTTCTCATTTCCTATGTTTATATGTCCTCGCTATTTACATCGACTCTGCTGGGATTTGAAGGCTGAGCTATATCTGCATGCATGCTAATTAATTCTTATCCCAGCATGGACAGAACAGATGGGGCAGCAGGTTTTGCCAGCATTTGATTGTGTTGAATTCTGCGGAAGCGGTGTGGGAGAGTGGGGGGGAGTGGGGGGGGAGGGAGAACAAGTGTAGGTTTTGTGCTTCATCAGTAGAGGGAGCCAAACACCACATGAAAATCACTGTGCATGTAAACAGGAAGAGTTAATCTTCATCATCTAGATTTATTCCTCTTTCTTCCTAATAATGATAATTGTTAGTAGGCCGGTCATTTTATTTTGGGTAGAAAGAGAGAGGGAAAAGAAGAAAGCGATAAATCATGCAAATGGAAATTGTTTTAATTTATTAATTGATTTATTTCTTGTTGCAACAAGCCTAATTGTTTGGAGAAAAGATTTCTTTTTTAAGTTTTCTGAGACTTTTGTTGCTGCTTAAAAACAAAATACATCTTATTCATCCGTCATCTTCCACAAAGATCAGGTCATAGTAGAAACGGATCCACGAGCAAAACTCAGACTTCTCTTTCTCCATCATCACTTTTCTGCTCTTTCTCTCTTTGCTTCCCCAGGCTGTGATGGATCTATGTAGTTCCTCTGATAACTTCTTGGCCTGGCCGAGTGTCTCCTAACAGTGAGATGTGGCATGATCAGATGCCTGAATCATCTACTCCAAGCAAATGAGAATTAATCATTTGTGTCTCCCTCAGGCTGAAACAGTTCATCTTTTTAGGCAGTAACATTGTTCTTTAAGAGTGGAAGCCAGTAAGACATATCCATCCATAACTTGATGAACTGCAGCATCTCTGGTTGAAGCGCCGCTTGGTTTGCTGACGGTTGTGGCTTGCGGCAAGCTGCCGTTAGAATAAAAGCACAAAGACCTAAATATTGATGCAGAAAGTCCCAGGAAAGAAACCGGCAGATGACGGAAGAATACATACACAAGAAATGAGGCCGACTTTTCTGCTGCTGACCCACATCAAGAGCATGTGGAGCATCAGAACATTTTCCCTGGTGCTGTTCCTGGTTTCAGTGAGCAGATATGCTGACTAAAACATCCTGAAAAAAACTATATACTTTCTCATGAGTTGTTGCAATAGCTTTAACTATCTGATCCATGTTGAAAGGAATCACCTGACATTAATACCAGTTTTTAGGACAGATAGGAGGCCTTTAAAGGGCTGGTAAGTCTAACTCTTAAGCTCCGTTTACAGATGGACATAATGAGGGATTAGTAGTAAATCCCAGCTGAAACCGCAGCCTGACAGATGACTTATTATATTGCACTAAGTGAAGTTTGTGATTAGCCTCGGGCGACATTGTTGAACAGAAATTTTCACCCAATTTCTTTCAAGTGCGTTGCAGTCATTACACCCGTTAGACACTAAAAGACAAAATGTGCAGAGAAAAATGTTTCTATTGATTGTTAAAGTGCAGCTCGGATTACACATAGTTACGGAGGAAAAATGGTTCCCTAACTAATAACAACCAAGTGAAACCTGTTACTTTTTTTTAAGTTTGCAGGCTATCAAAGTGTTAGCTTACAATTATTTTAGCTGATATATGGTAGTGTTTTTGCAGTTGAGTGAAGTTCAGCTTATTCAGTGAAGTCATTAGTGTCTGTATGTCTTCTTTATTAGTTTGCTCATTTCTCATAATAGAAATGCCAATTAATATGACTACAGTGATACACTTAGATTATGAGACATGTTTGAAAAGTGTTCAATTACATGTTAAATTATGAGAAACCCTTACTCTTATTCTAACCTTTTAGAGAATTGCCTGTCTTTTATACCAGACACCCAACTGTGTCTTTTATAAACCGAAACAGCCAATAGGAAACCTCAGAAGCTGTCAGGTGTTCACTTTCTACAGCCCTTTTGATACTCTTGTTTTTATTTCCGTTGAGCTTAGTGAAGTGCTGAAACAACAATGTTTTATTAGTTTGATCTTTGGTTTGAAGCTCACAAAATTTACAACTCAGGTCTTTACATGGTAAATGGCAAAACATTTAGCATTAGTTTATTCATTTTTATTATGAAGGTTAGTTTTCTTTGTGTACTTCTGTTTTTTGTTTACATTTTTATAAATGTAATTATTACTGATTGAGGTGGTCGTGGTGGGGGTTTTATTCATTTGTAGCTTGGTCATGGTATTAAAAGAGAGCAAGTAAGAATTCAGTGGGATCAGGCTGAGAAGTAAGTTTTATAACAGGACCATCATGGATGCGCACACGGAGCAGGCTACGATACGGGCGGGCCCCCGTTGTGTGCTTGTCCTGTATGTTCTCTGTGTGACGTCTCATCCTCCCTTTATTCCGTCCTTATCTCTTAAACATAGCCAGCTGGTACTAGGCAGAGGTATTCATCAAGTCCTCCTCCATCCTTTCTTTTCTTTCCTGCTGTCCCAGCTGCTCTCTCTACCTCTCTCTCTGCCCCTCCTTTAGCCCCCCCCACTCCCAACCCTCTTCCCTTCTCATCCTCCTATCTCAGCCTCCAATCCACTGTCATTTCCCCGCCGTCCCGGCTAGACGTGGTGGACTCAGCGTGTGCGGCTGCGTGTACACAGAGGATGGCTTGCTGCTCAGGTGCAGGTGGCAGACTCGGGGAACCAGTCAAGCAGGCAACAGGATTTTTCTATTTAACCAGACAACAGGACGTTTTGTTGGGGTAGGAGCTGGAGCTTCAACCTCTTTTTGGACCTGCCACCTTGGAGCTCTTTTAGTGTTCCTGCAAATGAGCTGTTTTCACAGCTTTTTCTTCTGCGAAAAGAAGACAATTTTAATTGTTTTAAAATAGTAATTTAATATTTTCAATTGCTTTCTGCACGTAAAGCTGTGGAAGGAGCTTCCTTTCTAAAGTGGGCTTTTAAGGAGGTGAAACAGGAATGTGCCATGTTTCTGCTTCAAACTGGATCACAGCATCGGCAGTGTGAATAGCTGCAGAGGAAGAAAGAAGAGCTCTACAAAGAGGGAAATTTTAAATATCCCTCCCATAGAATCATCCTCCTGCGCACCTGTGAGGGCTCCTCCTCTGGGAAAAGGGAGGACAAGAAACTAATTAGGAGCTAAAGAAAAAAAAGGGTAAAGTCCATCTCTTCTACCCCCTGCTTCCCACCTGTCTGGATTAACTGGGCTGGATCACCATGGCGCATGCCGCCTCGCAGTTGAAGAAAAAGGCGGATGAGAATCTCGCTGCTGCGGAGGAGGAGAAGGAGAAAGAAAGAAAGAGGGCAAGAAAGCGATCACGTGAAGTCAAGAAAAAGGTAAAGAGATTTGCAAAGAGAAGAATGGAGTGAAGTGATTGAGGGATCGGGGGGCAGCTTTAGTCTGGTGGAGCCCAGGAGCCTCTCTTTTGTCATGATGCAGCCTCCTCTCTCAGACGCACACAGTCCTACATGCACATGCATTGAGATGAGAGGGGGCAGTCCCAGTGGGAATACTCAGGAGGGTGGATGGGTGGCTGAAAACGACAGAAAGATGGATGAGCAGAGAGCATGCACAGCAGGGGAAATAAATAATCAAACAGAAAACATTATGAAAGGAGTTGCTCATACAGCTGAGTTATAAAACATCTGGAACTTATAGGTTTACCTTTTTTCAACATCAATTATTTATGCAAACAGGGCTGTCATCATGTCTTCCAGCTTTTATTTTTTCATCTAATGCCTGCTTTCGAGTTGCCTTCAGAGAACCTCATAGTTCCTTTTTTTGCGATGAGAACGTATGTGATTTTAGAGAGCAGTACGTATCAGCAGAACGCTACAGCGCTCACGCCCTGCAGTTAGGCGTGTTCCGCTCGGTGCGTTTGCGTGCAAGGCCCTGTTTGTGCAAGGACAAAAGTTTAGACTTGATCTTTGACACAGAGAAACACATACATGCTGGTCAATAGGTCTGACTTGAAATCAATAACGCCTCTGCTGCAGTGATGGTTTCGTTTGGTTGTGAGCATTTCAGCTGAGGCCGACATTAATGACGGCTTCAGTCTTTGAATAACTTTGTTGACCTTTGGGTTTGTTTATCTAGCTACTGTTGTGTCGGGGATTAACATCCCGCATTCATGCGTGCACACTGAAATTTGGGCTTTTTTGTTTTGGGTGGACCTGCTCAAAGTCATCATTGGCTTAGCGTTAACCACCTGTTATTAGGCATTAATGCTGTGACCTCAAAAATCAAGGTTAAGATGGATGGGGCACAGATGAACACGCTATAAGAACTGTAATTTACAGAGAGAAATAAGTAGCTTTGATGATCAGTACAAATGGAGCCAAAGCTCTTGAGTTCATAAGATAAAACCATAAAACTTTATAATATAAGATGCAATTTATCTTCTTTCATTATCTTGAGTTCTCAAGATCATGATACTGTTATCACAATATTTTTCTCTTGGTCTAACACAATATGATTTGAACCCTAAATATGCCTAAAAACTCAAAATCAAATTTCTGTAGATCAGCACCATTATCATAAAAAACAGTTTGAGATATTTGTTGTAACAACAAAGTCAGTTTTGAAAATTTGAGATGCTTATTTTCTTTTTAATACCAAAATATAATTAAGATCTTTGTATCTTTATATGACAAAAAATGTTAAAACCTACAAATGGCAGTTTATCTTGAAAATTAAATAATAAAAGAAATTACAGCAGGTTTAGTTTGATATTGTTATATCTAAGTACAACATTACATTCTGAAAGCTTAAAACCTTGACCTCTCAAGATAAGAAAACAGTTAAACCTATTTTCACAACAAAATCCACTTGACAACTTTGTTTCTTGATTTATTGTAGTAGATGTAATAATATTTAGGAGTGTCATATATCAAATGAAAAAAAAAATCTAAAAAAAAGCTGTTTATAATACTGTTCCTATAAAATAATAATTTCCTTTACAATAACAACTGCCTCAGTCTTGATGTTTTAGTTATATTTTGTGACTCCAGAAGCAATTTTTCCACCTCCTTTTGTTCTCCAGCCATATGGGTTGAGCACCTGCAGGGTGGCATGCAGATTTTACTGTTCAGGCACAAACAAGCCATCATAGGCTTCCAGTTTGATGATCTAGTTTAAATTGTGGGGATGCTGATCAAGTGTCCACACAAAAGGAGCTCACAGACTGCTAAAGCAAACAGAATACTGAATTCAGTACTCTCTTGTGAGGAACAATAATCAGTGTCATCGGAGTAGCTGGTGATCCATACAGATCTTCCAGGGAAAATCCAGGCTGCGTCAGTTAAGAATTCAAGCAAAAATATCAAGGTGTTCTGTACAAGCAGTGCCTTTCTGTCAGACTTATTAGAGCTATGCTTAGATCCTCTGGGATCTTATTGAATGTAAAGTTTGTGTATAAAATGGCCAACTTTACCTTAAATAAGTTTGTTCATCAGGGTACCACTATTGGACAGACGAGTAAGCCAGACAGCTATATTTTCCTATTTCTCCTTGTTTTTGTTCAGCAACTCCTCCAGGCTAAAAAAAAAAAAAAAAAAAAAAAAAACCTAACAAGGCAAATGGAAAAACATAAAAACAGTTAAATAAATAAATCATGGTGACCAGAAACATGAGGTACTGCAGTGCTAACGTGACATTCCTTTCACGTCGTTAACTTTGACTCAACCAAATGGAAAGTAAATATCATCAGCAAACATTTCTCTGGTTGTTGTAACTAACTCAATCTCAATATCGATACAGATTTCTAACCAGAACATGTATGTTTGTAAATGGAGTAGGAATGTTGTACAGCATAAAAGGGGTGAGAGGGTGTGCATGAACAGAAAATGAGCTAGTGCAGAAATAAATAGCAACCAGACAGCATAAGAAACATCACTAGAAATCAAAGTGTATTGTTTGACCTTGATTTCTGCCTCTTTACATTTAAGGCAACAGGTAAGGCATATGTTGTTGCAATAGTAGAAAAAAAAACGGTGAGGTGACGTCAGCAGTTTGACCGTGCTTGTAGCGTAACGTTGTAGAGAGCATATCGTCTGTCCCTGGCTCATTCAAGGTAAATCTATATCACTGTCTGCCCAGGGCCAGTTCTTGGCACCAGAGAGCAAAAAATATCCTCCCTCTCCTCGGATCACATCTCCTCAATTATGGGTCTTTTCTTTGCCTCACCTGACTTGGTTTCACCCATCCCATTCGGTCTAGCTTTTTCTTTTTCCTTTTGGCAAATAAAATATCTCTTGAACAGACAGATATGTTACAGTTTTGAGTTTGAGGAAAATTTCAGATAATATAATTTTATGTATCTTGCAGCTGCATTGGATTTTTAGAGTTGTTTCCTTTATGTGTTTATTTACTGCATTTTATGATTAACACTAAGACATGAATGTCCAGGGGTAATGTTCTATTTTAAGAAGTGAGAGGTTTGAAACCAATACTTTCCTCAAAAGCCATAATGACCTTAGCATGTGAAGAAAGTATCAGTAGTTGTGATAAAAAAAAAAGTTCATTTGATCTTGCGATAGTTTCACTCACACATTGTATAACTGCAACCTTTGTGAGTGAATATGTTGTTGCCATATATGAATGGAAGTAATTAACCTTTAACTACTGATCTTTAAGTAGTTTTAAATGACCAATTTACGAGAGTCTTTTGATTTGTCACCAGAACACTACAGTTTGAGACATTTTCTATCTGAGATCCAGCCTTTAAAAGAAATGACACGAGTGTAATAGTCTACCTCTGCTTTCATTTATGAACTTAAATAAAAACACTAACCTTAGAGGGGACTAATTGTGTGTCAAATTGTAGAAGATATAATTACCCAAATTCCACTTTGGATAAATGAACTGGAACTGCTGAAGTCATAATGGTGAAAAGTCAGAGGTTTTTCACCAGCCCCCAACCTTCAGTTGATGCAGTTTGGTCTCGATACATATAAAGGTTAATGATCTCTGCAATCTACGTATTTGCAGTTCTCATAGGTTTTATCCCAACAAAAGCTATGAGAACTGTGTAGAGCACTAAGACTCTGTCATAGTGCTCTACAACCTTGGCTAATGGACATGTTATTACAACGTTTCAATGCATAAACTTATGACACATACACTGGTAATTGGACAGCATTGTATTGTGCTTGATCATCGAGTAGGCATACAATAGTATCCACATCCCACACTGTGTTAAATTCAGCTTGGCATTATTAAAAGCTCTGAGGAGCTTTTTAGAATAGCTATCATTTCTCACATTTCAAACATATCTTGACAGCAGTTGTTAATAAGAGCAAATTGTTTACTGTCTTGTCATATAAATAAGTACTGGCAGAATAAATGGTGGTCAGTGCCATAGGTAAAAGGATAATGTTGTTACACTAGCCTTCCTGTTTTTTCTTGATAAATTGATCCTTTTTTAGCTAACAGCTATTCTCAGTGACCTCACGATATATGTTGAAAAATCAATATTCATTTTACTGCTTTAATTATGCAGCCAGAGTGTAGATATAATTAGATTAGCTTACTGTGGCTTTGTAATGTTTATTTATTTATTTATTTTTTTAATTACGAAAAATATTTCATATCTACTTGTAATTTTCTTTGTGAAGTTTGTTCAGCAACCAGTGTTGCTACAGGAAGCTGGAAAACATGTATTAGTAGCTCCACTGAGAACTTGATACATGAGCAGCAGGCATTACAGCTAATAGCTGCATCTTCATTCGAACTGACTGTTGAACTAGAAGCTGGTCGATGCTTTTAAGGATGCATGGCATCATAAACAAGGAATTCTCTTGCAGCGTCACAGTGAGTCATAGTTTTCGCATTGTGGTGTTGGTGTTAACATGTAACTGTCTTATTAGTTTTATTAGAAAGCCAAAATGAGGCTGTATAGTTTTCAAGTATACAGATAAGAAAATTGTTAATCAGAAAATGATTTCTTTAGTATCATATCAACATACCCATAATAAGCCCAGTATTGCATCCAGAAATAAAACAGCAAGTTTCTGAAACAGGAGAGGTTGAGTTCCTCCTGGTAAAACTATTATTTTAGTTTGCTGTGTCATTAGCAGTACAGTACCACAAATGGAGGGAGGTCCATGACATCATTCGCTTTTAAATGAGAAGATGAAAATGTGATTGCTGCTTCTTCCAAGGATTATTTTTGAAATAGAGTCGATTCAACCTTTGCCAGTCTGTCCCCCCACCCCGCTATCACCCACCCATTACTCTTTATCTGTTACTCTCCTCTCTCCTTCACGGGCGTCTGTTTTTGCCTCCTTCCCTGCAGACATGGTTGTCAGCTGGCAAAAGCCCGTATTGTTCTTCCATAGTCCTGCTCCTGGGATTTGGGGGCTGGACCACAGTGCACACATTTAAAGAGGTCCCTAGTGACCAGACGTTGTATATTAATCCCTTGACACATATTTAAGCCAAGCTTTGTATTTGAAGCCTCCTCATTCCACCTGCTTTACAGCCAGCTCACCCTTCCTCCTGCCATTTTGTGCTCTTTATGCATGTTGTTGTTTGTAATTTCAATCACCTTAATGCAACAATGATCAACCAGACAATTTGATGCTTTTGTAGCTTTATAAACACTAAGTGGTTGGACAAAAATGTGTTTTTTCTAGTTACTTTTAAGAAGTGAACTCACCGCTCCTGACTTCTATCCGGTGGGACAGACAACAACACTGACTGTGTTACTGACTGTGTAAGTCTTAAAGCCAGTTGAACTATGATAAAACTATGATTAAAAACTGAAAAGTATAAGAGGCATAAATAGTTTTGTCATGGACTGTTGTATAACTGGGATTCATAGAGCATGAAGTATATGAAGGAGCTCAATAACATAAACAAGCAAAAAATTTCCATAGAGCAGAGAAAAGCTGCCAAATACACCAATGACTGTTGTGTAATATATTTGTCATGTAATTCAAAATTAAAAAGTCTTATATTAAATAGATTAATATACGCAAAGGGATGTATTTTAAGAATTTTTCAAAAAGTAGTAGATGGCAAAAGGTCATTGGTGAAAAAGTTGGTTGTTCACACTGATAAATCCATGCAAATTTATGAAAAGTTAAATGGAAGGAAAATATTTGGTTGAAATAGGTGCACAAAAAAATAAAAGGAAACACAGCTGTGCTTATCTCTTTTTTAAAAATTTGTTTCTTACTTTGAGCAAAAGCTAATATTGGTGTTTATTAGCTATAAGCCATAATCATCCAATTATATTCAGTAATTCTGGAAATGTATTGCTGTCTGTGTAATTCATTACAATTATTTATTAAATTACTTTATAAGTTCTGACAACATCTTTTGCCAGTTTGTCTAGATGGAGTTGTGTATTTTTTTTAAGCAAAGTCATTTGTACAAAGATACAACAAGAAAAAAAAGAAAAAAAAAAAAGAAGATTCCCCACTATCTTGAGCTTATGGTGGTACCAACATCTTCATAGACCATTTTAAACCAAAATACAACGTGTTGTTTCTGTTTCAAGTTCAGAGAAATTCACACTGTTAGTTGGTTTTGCTTGAACAAACAGTGAACAAACTGCATGGAATGCATGGAAAGACTTTTGCTCTTCATTTGCAGCAAAGCAATCCAACCTTGTTGAGAAGAGAGCATTATGAATTATAGAAAGACTCCAAGGGCAGAGGATGAAGGCAGCTCGAATGGATCTGTAGATCTGAAGGAATAAGACATTGTCATATAAGAGAGGACTGAGCTTTGTCTATAGAGTCAAAGTGAGGTCATCTGAAAAAAGGTATCCATGACGGAACAATGGCACGCTGGTGGCACCAGGATACAATGCTTATTGTAACGTGGTTACAGATGGGGGGCTGCTGGACTGGAGAAGTGGTGCAGAGCCTGCCAAGTGCTGTGATTGGTGGACAGGGAGGATGAGGTGGGGTTAACTGTGATGCGGGGGAAGCGGTAATGCATCCTCAACACACTGCAAAAATGAGATAGGCAGAAAAAAAATCAAATTAAAAGAAAGTGAAGGCATGCTGGTGGGGAAAAGAGATCAGGGAGGAAGGAGTGCTGAGTAGTGGCAGAAAAAATAAAGAGAGAAGGCGAAAAGACAGAGAGAATGATGGAGAGGTGGAGGATGTTGTTAGTTGGATCTTTCATCCTCCCTTCCTCCACCTCCCTGCAGCCTCATTTTCCTATTTTCTCCTCTGCAGTGGAAGATCGACACTTAGAACTGGGACACTTCGTTCATTTATGAAGCACACATGCACTGGCATCTCCACAGGCTTAGCCTTTTCACTTCACTCATTTATCCCTGTTTTGTTTTTGAAAGCATTTATTGATGTAAGGGGCTTGTCATTTTCACCCATTTGCAACTTGTACTTATGATATATTTGTCTTTTTCAAGATTTTTTATTTTTTTAATCAATTGTGCCTCAATTGATACCAGGCTTTGGGGTCATATGTTACCTGCTTTGACATTTGATCACTTCTCTCTTTGTACTGTTTTATTCAGGGGCTCATTCAGTGATATGTCTCTATTGATACAATCAGGCCAAACAAAGATCAGAACTACACATGAAAGAAAATCATAAGAAAATCAATATTAAATATTTAATAACAAATTAAATTGTATAAGTGATTTGAACATTACTTTGATTGTGCATCTCCTGTGTTCATAAAATTTTATTTCTAAGAGAAACAATCACATATAGTGTCATTGAAGGCCTACATTATTTTTAATAATTTTTCCTTTTTGCTTTCTTATTCTCACAGTAATCACATTCATGTCCAAAAATGCGAAAAATTGTGAAAAAGCTAAAAGAACAGCACACAACATATCCACCTTAGAGAAAAGTATTGATAGCATGATCTACAAAGTGATTTTGAGTGAAAATTTATTTACTGACTTCTCCAATGTGGAGGAAGAAGAAGTCTGAATACTTTGTTTGAGAGCAGGAGCTTGGATATCTAACAAATCAGCTTCATTGCAAAGAATTTAAAAGCTCTTTGTTCTGTATTTTTACCACACTACTGAATGATTGCGCACTTGTGTCAAAAAACTGTAATAAAAACACTACAATTTTGGCACGATATAGGTAGATGCCATAAGTTCTGCTTTGCTTTTAAGATGATGCTTAGATTTTTCCAAAAAACTGTGACAGGAGAAAAAGTTAAGTTAGCCAGCCAGATAGTTGTGTGTATGCCGCGATCGCTTCCACCCAATCGGTCAGTGTTGCTTTCGGTGAAAACCTGCATTATTTTGGTAAGCAGTGCAGTGGTAAAACACAGCAGCAGTAAGTGGAAGCAGCTGAAAGTATCAGTTGTGTTTGTGCTGAAAATGTGGTTCTGTTGCCATGTTGATGTTTTGACTTTCAGTGTGCACTGGAACATTTCAGAGGCAGATTTTAAGAGGCTGGGATAAGAGCTTCTTTAGAGCTGTACCATTGTTTTCCTCCAGTTATTGGGAGGACTGCTACCTCCTGATAACACCTTTAGTTTAAGTATCTTGGAGTCTTGTTCTTTAGCGACAGTAGGATGGAACAGGATGACAAATTGGGGCCTTGATTGAAGTTACACAGTTACTGTCCATTGTAGTAAAGAGAGAGCTGAACCAAAAAGTAACGTTCGCTATTTTTTGGTCAGTCAACATTCCAGTAATAGTTCAAGATAAAACTGCTGTTCTTCTGCATCAGAAAGAGACCCAGAACATACTTCCAGCATGATCTGGGTCTCCTTTGATGCAGAAGAGCCCATCGAGTTTGGAAACACCTTCAGATCTCCTAGATTGAGTTTGATCATGTTACTGGGGAGAATGATGTCTGGGTTTGCCTCAAAGTCTTGTGAAACTACTGGAATGGTGTTGACAATTTTGGAAAACCTGCTGCAATTTTGTCAGAGTTAGAACAGATTTTGTAGCTTTAACAGTTTTATAATGTAGTATCACTGTCTGGATGGGTTCATCTGATGTTGTGGGGCTGCGCATGTTCTCTGTAGGCGGAGTGTTGGTGTGTGGTTGCAGAGAGTCACGACGCAGGAATTGAGTGTGTGAGAAAACTTTTACATATGTGTGTCGCTCTCTGCTTTTCTGAGGGATGTGGACAAGTCAAAAGCGAGGTGCTAGAGAGTTGAGGCAGTCAAATAGTGTCCACTAAGGTATAGTTTATTGAAATACATCTGAATTATTTTGATTGCTCTTAGTGTTTTTTCAAAGAACAAAATGTAAAAGGCTGAAATGGGAGAAGAAGTCAGGTGGAAATGTTTAACAATCTGATTTATGTGTTCTGTAATATAATAACAAGAAATTATGATGTAGTAATGAGGTACACTAGAGTTTCAGTCAAATCGCAGCCTGGAACACACCCAGCTGCAGAACTGCTGGAGAAAATTAGGACCTGCTAGAAATCCAGCTGATACTTCAAGACAAGTATTGGCTCTTCTGTGATTCAGGAAATAAATCTGAAGTCAGTAAGGGTCTTTATTAAACAGCAAACAGTCTTGCTTTTAAAAGAGAAGAAAATTACTGCAAATCTGCTCGGAAAGGCTTTTGCATTGTTGTTATGGTGAAATTTCATTTCATTATTTTAAATGCATCATACATTTTTTAAACATGCGTTACAACATTTCAAGACTTCTTCCTGTGATGAGCTGAAAACAACTGCAGCAGCATCTTTCAATTTTTATATGTTTTGAGCGAACATAAGAGAGTGAATCAAAATAAAATCTGTAGGCGTATTATAAAAGCCCTAAGCTGTGCTAAATCCTCCTTCCTGACATCAGACATTATGAAGCATACATACGAAGAATGTATGTTGTAGCAATTGACGATTAGCAGTTTTGATTCTTGAGCTGCAACTATTGGTTACACCCACATTTAAGACTATATATGTGTTTTATCATGGTATGATGTTTTCGAATAAAAACATTTTGAAAAATTCCATCTACAAACAGCTAAAATGTGAGTTCATAAAGTGATTTATATAGTTATCAATTCATTTATTAAACTGATCCTTAGATGTTAGCATGCTTTGTATTGACAGAAGACGAAAAAATGTTTTAGTAAGATTTTCCTATCTGATAAACTTCATGCTCAAATGATACTGGCAGACTTCTTGTTCTTTTTTGTTCTTTTTGCGCATCACAAATAAGCT
Organism: Girardinus metallicus; assembly: GCA_903067095.1. Classification (NCBI taxonomy): domain Eukaryota; kingdom Metazoa; phylum Chordata; class Actinopteri; order Cyprinodontiformes; family Poeciliidae; genus Girardinus; species Girardinus metallicus. Next base: position 28,516 of record CAEGAE010050341.1, read on the forward strand.
GCTAGACATCCATCCCATATATTACTGGCAAAGAGATTTTTTTTTTTTTTTACTAAGAACAGAGTTTTCCACTTTCAGCCTTAGATATTGACAGGCTTTTAGATGCCAGATCCTAATTTGTGTATGGTAGTGTCTTTCTGCTTTACTGGGGATAAGCATCACAGTGTTTTTGTTTTAGGAAAATGTATTTTGCAATTTGTTTTCTGCACAAGTAAATCTATGGAAGGGCCTGTAGCAATTTTTCTGTATCGTCGGTTCAAGAATTTTACTTCGCCTTTAAACAAAGGTTTTACGCTCTCCCTGCTTTTCTTCCCATTATTTCCCAACAAATGTGTGAACTGGGAATATGAACGTCACAAATTTGACACACCATGAAGTCAGACATGATGTTTATTTAATTACGTATTCATGTTAAAAAAATGGTTGCTGTTTTAAGTCCCAATTTTTTACTTTAAAGTGTTTTTTTTTTGTTGGACAATTTGATTTATCTAATAATCCATTTGCACTAACAGCGTTTTATGTTCCAGTGAAAGTTACTGAAATGAGATCCACCTCTCAATGTTAGTGTCTACGTATGCCAGAGCCAGAGAGACAGCAGAGTGTGGAAGTAGTGATGCTGATGTTGTACAAATGGCTAAACTGCTCTATTGATTCTTAGGACATCTCCTTAATTAACCTAGACATTGTGAGCTTTAAGGGCCACTGCTCATGTAGGACTACCTTGTTTTAAGAAGTTAGCAGTTACAGCAATTTATTTAAAAATATGTCAACAAATCCCTGGAGATGGTGGCAGACAGAAACAAGGAAATGTAAATGTGTAAAGCTAAAATTATATATCTATGTAGCTGTATTCAAGGATGTTTAGGCCTCTATTCATTCTTGTTTTTGCAAATCATAGCACATCATCTTACACTATCCTACACATACAATCCTTGTCACTTGATGTGAGAGACTATGAAATGATATAATTCCTAGCAGCGCTCCCACATTAAGGTCATTTCTAGTATTGTTTTACATGTTAGCAAATTTATCGGCTGCCCGTTTTTTTAAAAAGACGCCATGGTCCATTTAGAGTCTGTACCTGTAATGCTTGCTGCCCTGAGCATTTACATGGATGTGTTTTTATGCAATGATCCAACAGCTACTGCACTGTTAGATATTTGTATTTGTCTTAATGTATTAAGTTAAGAGTGCAGCACGTATGCAAACAATGTTTTTATACTGATTTTGTCTCAGAATATTTGCTTCATGATGCTGTGTTGATTTCTCCTTCTTGTGAGACATATAACATGTTTAAAAAGTCATAAGATCTATTATTCAGCCACATTTTAGAGGCTTTGTGGCAGTTGAAGTACTCCAGTTTTACTGGCTATATTATCACGATAATAAGTGTTTGATCCTTATTGACATACGACGGTGAACGTGAGCCACTGCTGCGTTCCAGCACTTCTTCACATGTCTGCTGTCTGTTAGTCCTCCTGAACTCAGATCAATATCATCTTAAAAATCCAATAGCGTTCATGCTGTCTGCATAAGGAGGGGAAGTAGTTGATGAAGATGATCTTAAAGAAATACTTTTTGTCTGCATGCATGAGCAGTGTATTTGTATGGCCGCTCCACACAGTCACTGCTTATCCCTGTTGACGTCCTGTGTTCTATGCTTTGCTTCAGTTGAAGGCTGGTGTTAATTTATTCATGAGCATTTCCCCGTCTCTGTCTGAGATGTCAAACAGGAGGGAGCAGCCCCACAGAAGATGGTGCGCTCCCTTTTACCAACACCTTTCTGTGCCTGCAGAGGTAAAATCTTGACACGCACAGATCTGAGCTCTGTCTTCAATTGCTCCTTCCTGATTCACAGTCTGTATACGCACTCATACAGATGTGTACCCTCAGGCTCGCACCAGCTCTGTGTCTGCAGCCAGCAGCAGGAGAAGCAAAGCAACGTCATCTGCTGCCGCCCAGTGAGAAAAGAGCAGTGCACGTTAGCCAGCCAATAGCAATGAAACCCAATGATGCACAAGATTTCCTTATGTTCAGCGCATGCATCTTAAATCTGGGATTTAAAATACTTTAAAAATGTGCTGAGTGATCTGTGAGTCAGCACTGCAAAAAAAAAAAAACTCTACAGAACACAAATCTGGCTCATTAAGGGATATGTGAAAGGAGTGACAGAAAGCAGGGCGATGAGGCGTATGTATCTGCTGTTTTGATCCTCCTCCATCTGTAATTTTAGTGGTGTGAGAACACAGACTGCAGTGGCCCAGCAACCAATCAGAAAGCAGCTCTCAGTAGCAAATCAGGTGCAGCATAACATACACATACACACACACCCCAAACACACACATTATTTTTATCAGCTTCTTTTGTTTGGGTGTCAGAGTATACAAATACATTACAGAACTTCAAACCTGCACACATTGTAATATCACTTACTAACTAATTAATAAAATAGAAATACAGTTTGTTTATATTTTTAATTTCATCTCCTCACAATGAAAGGAAACTTGAACTTTAGATACTCTTTAGGTTACCTTATTGCTGCCTAAACACAAGCGCCTATCTTCTGCTGCAGTTCTTGCAGTATACTGCCTGACCACCAGGGACTGGCAGAGGACTTGAATTTTAATGAGCAGAGATTTGCTTGACTGTGTTCAGGTCAAGTAATTTATTCACAAGTGCGTTGTTAAGAAATACAGTTTTCATGAAAAAAAATGCATTTCAATAATTTAATTCAGAAGGTAAAAGTCATATATACACACATTGATTTTACACTGCAGATTTAATGGTTTAACGTAGTGTTTTTTTTATCTGTATCATGATTGGCAGAAAATCTAAAGCCCAAATTCAGTTTATTAGCAAGTTTGAAACGTACATAAGACCAATAACAGGATTTTTTAATGATATGCTATGCCTGTGTAATGAATCAACAAATATTGATGCTTGAAAGTTGTCCAGTCATTGTAGCTTACATTCCAGAAGGAATGTAAGCCACAAATCCCCAGTGGGAATAATAAATCATTTTCAAATTGAAAGCATTCAAATTCATGAACTTGAATTTGAATGAAAACATTTGAACATACCAGCAACCCTCCCGACCCCATTAAGGGACAAGGGTGAACAGAAAATGGATGGATGGATGGACATTTGAACATTGTTTTCAATGTTCAAATGTTGTTTGAACATTGAAAACAACTGGTGTTGTGTGTTGTCTGTAACAAGGAAATGTGTTAATGCGTTAGGCCATATTCATGTTGTCTTTCTCCTGGTTTTACCCATCAACTGGTCTGATCTTCATTATCATGGTTTTTAGAGAGTTGTCAAGCCCTTTGAAAGTCGCCCATTGCACACCAACTGCATGGGGTGAAGGACCCCAGGTGTAGATACCGTTTGGGTTGGCATTGAAACAGTTCCCATACCAGAATCCACCATATGTGAGCCTGGCACAGTTTGAGTCATGCTCATCTTGATCTTTGTCAGTGGTCGTGAATTTCTTTCCACTGTGATAACTTAGAGAGTCTCCTATTGGAAGAAAATTATGTTTATTAAAAACTAAAATGTTTACAGTCATTCTAAAAGCCATTGATTAAGAACTAGATGTCTTACCTGCTGCCCCTTTTATGAAATTTCCCAGGTTCAGCTTGTATCCCTCAGACTCTGGACCAACAGAGAAGGCAGAATAATGAGCGAACACCTTCTGACCATCAAAGTCCTCCATGTCCACCCTCAGCTCATAGTTTCTGTCTTGAGTCAGCAGGTGCATGACTTCCAGGCCTAAAAAAATAAACAGTAAACAAAATTAAACTTTCAATGTTTAAGTGGACTGTCGGGTTCCTGTGTAGTCTGTGTAAGTCTGGAAAGGGAAGCAATCTATTACGTATATTTTTAGGTCTAAATAAGCACAGAAAACAGAACAACAGCAAATATGTTTATTAAATTCCTTAGCATGGTGTAAAAAAAGAGAAGTTTCTTCTCTTTTTTTACATGATTAGTTTTGTCATACCCAACCAGTACTCTCCAGCAGCATTCCCAAATCCAGATTTGTAATGATCCCACTTCATGAAGAAGTTGACTGTGCCATCCTGTCTTCTCTGAATCACCTGATTGTAAACAAAGAAACAAAAATCATCATGCCCCTAAAATGGCTGAAATAAGCTGACACATATGATTAGAACATCAAAATGTTACGAAATTTGCCCTGTTAAAACCCCAAAAACTTAGACTGTTGGTTAGGGTTGAAGCAAGCATCATGCTTAAACTGAAACAGCTGCCTGAGAGCTTCAGAAAGAAGATGGTAGCATTTTATGAGTTCATTAAATGTGGTCTCAAACGAATCTGAAACCACTTTGGAAAACAATCTACAGTGAAAGACATTAAGAAAAAAATACCAGAATGCCGAAATCTGGCTATCCAGCCAATTTCACCCTGAGGACAGGCTGCAAGGTGCTAAAATTAGTCTAGAGAAATATCCTAAAATTATATCAATGGACATCCAGATTTTAATTCATCAATTAACTAGTTAATTAAATGTGTAATGTAAAGCATTTAATTATCGGACAAATTTGCATTATTGTAGGCTTTGGCTGTGGTTGGCTTTACTACGCCAATAAAAACATAAACAAGCACAGCTTTAAAAGTTATGATAAAGTTAGAGCTTAGCAGGGGTATAAAAGCCCAGACATAAACAGGTGGGTGTCCTCAGGAAACAAAAAACAAGTTACTTGTTTGTTTTGTAGTGAACTTTGCTCGCTCATCCTCACCGTCCATTTTTCTGCAGAGCCACCGAGGTCATCTTTGCCCATGTCACAATAGACCAGCACAGGAGAGGTGGGGCCTGTTGGGTAGATGGTGTAAACTCCATCTAGTCCCGAGCCAGACCTGTAGACGTCGCTGCAGTCTCTGGGCCGCGGCGACTGATACGCAGCTGTCGGCAATAGCAAGGCCAACACAATTCTGAGCTGCAGATTAGAGATAAAATGCAAAAATATTTTTTTCTGTTACTCTGAGGAGAAAACGGAACAATAACATGAAGAAAACAGGATTTAATAGGAAGCGCAACAGACAGCTGAAAATACAGAAGAAATTCAGGAAATTATATAAGAAAAACCAGACAGGTCTATTTGTAGGGGAAATAAAAGGCGTTTTGATGCGGTAAATGTATTTCTAAGAAAACGAATGTTAAACTAAAGCAATGTTTTGCTTTACATTATTAGATGTGTTGACTTAAAGTGCAGCAATAGGCTGAGCAAGTAAGGCTGAAGAATATGTTCAAAATACGAGAAAGTTTTTGTGGTTGCAATGGCACTGAAAGTCAATTTTCTTTATTACAACTCTCACCATCATTATGATATCAGCTCCTGTTATTTGGAAACACGACTGGCTGAAAAGAGAGCACATGCATTTTTAATGATTTCTGAATTCAATTTAAAGTTCCATTTAAACTGATCATTTGTATACTTACCCTATTTAGGAGAGTAGTCACACCACGATCAGATTACTGGATGAACACATTCTTTTATATCACTGCAGCTCTGCTGGTTGCAACACTCGGTATTTTCCCTGGTTTTCCCCTGAAGTCATACTGTTTATTCTCTCACTGATTCAGAAATATTAGTGTGTCACATGTACAAATGCTATAACTGTGCTGCCTAAATCACTTCCTGATTAGTTTAGCAGAATTAATGCAAAGTCTTTGAGATTGGAGGGCTTCCTTGTCCTCACTTTAATTTTACCTCATTAAGCAGATTGGCTGGGGCCACTCTAAAACATTAAAGTTAGACATAAAAAATACGACAGTAATTCTTATATAATGATTCATGTGCCTAATTTTCTGCATCCAACAGGAAATTTCAGGTAGTGCAGAGGAAAGTTATTAGTTCATTAAAAGGTGTTTTGCCTTTCTGGGGCTCTTTCATGATGAGGATTGTGGGTCAAACTTGGCTCAGCTACTCTGGGTGGTTTTCATCAATTTGAAGCTGGTTCATGTTTGCCTCCAGGAGTGCATTTAGGCTTGAGAATCAGTATGTCTCCCTACTGATATGTAGGTCTGGAGATGGGCTGACAAATCTATCTAAAGCAGAATGTCAAGTTTATATTTCACTGCTTTGGGAATGCTTCTCAAAGCAGTGGAGACAGGGAGACGCTTCTCTACACAGTGACTTCTGCTCCTACTACAAGCTGTTTTTGATATTTGCAAATATGTGGGATCAGTTTAAAGCAATAATAAGCATGCTTTCCATTGGCATGAGTTGTACTGGCTAGAAGCATTTTTACAAGAAAGAAAAAAAATCCAACTAAACACAAATATCTTACTTTTTGTGCATTGTGCAGATATGGGTAGATGATGAATTCAAGAGTTCTCTGTTAGATGTTCAAATGGTTGGATATTGTTTTATAACCTAACCTTATCCACAAGATTTTTTATGACCTGTCCACTGTGTTTTGTGGTTTTCATGATGCTCTTTGTCGATTACAGATAATATATAAGTAAGGAAATAAGTAAGTCAATATTATTTTTTACATAGCGACTTTTTCAGACAGCAGTCACACAGTGCTTAGTAAAAAAGTAAAAAACTGTAAAAGCAATAAAAGCACATATAAATGTGTTTTTATTGCCTTTACTATATAAAAAAACTGACTTCCACTTCAGCTACTTTTTTGAGAATTTTGTTTATGAAACATTTAGAATTTTGAGTTTTATTTTTCTTCCACTTGACAATTATGAACTACTTTGTTTCTTATGAAATCCAAGTAGATCAAAGGTTTGTTAGAATGGAATTAATGTTAAAGTAAAGGCTCAGAATTGGATAAACTCAGCAGGATATTTCCAACCTTTCCCAGCTGGTGGTATATTTTTGTCTCATACAGAGCAGCATGTTGTCCTCAGACCTCTTGTTGCTCCAGTGAGAGCTTGTTCCAGATTGACGATGAAGCTTTTCTTCCTTGTTCTGGACTTTCTCACTCATAGCCAGGTATTTTTAGCTTTGACAAAATACCCCTATCTCCCTCTCTTCCTCTCTCTCACTTTCTCTCTCTCTCTGTGTGAGGACCTCCCCTCTCCCTCTCTTTTCTTGCCCCCATCCCTCTCTCCCTGGCTTCCAGGCCAGGGCTAGCTGCCACAGTCATTGAGTGCTCAGGTTTCACACTTTAAGCTGCAGGCTGACAAACATGGCAGTGGAGGAAGCAGCAGAATACTTTGCAGAAGTAAGTCCTCACTGTACTTTACTGTAACATCATTGACTGTAATCAGGCTTCATCTCTCGCAATGGATTCTACACACATGCTAACATGTGTGTAGAATCCATAGGGGTGGGATTCAGTGATGCTATGGAGGCTACTGGTTGAGCAATGGGACATTAGTGGTTGATGTTATAGGCTGAGCTGATGGGACAGGTCGCAGTGATAACTTGACTGCACCACTCTGCTGCAGTGCGCGGCTGTGTGGATGTGAATGTATGCGTATGTCTCAGTGTAACCCTTCACTCTGATTACACATTTATAAATGGCTGCTGTGTTTGTGCTACAGAGTATGGACATTCAGAGTTCTGCATATACTGTTTCATGTTACATGCTAATATAGATAGAGGCATCTGACCTTGGACAGTGGAAGAAACTAGTGTGTTTGTGGGAGTAGAGGCGAAAAAACTCAGGGAGGAGAAATTAAAATAAATCAGACGACGAGGTGGATGTTGATGTTTGATTGATAATCGCAGCATTAACTAAAAGGACAAAAGCCAGTTGTTACAGTATGAAACAGTGACAGTGATATGCGATATGCACTATGCAGTATAAGCCTTCTTAAAGGGATAGTTCAGATTTCCTGAACTGAGATTATGGGAGGTAGTTATGAGCAGTTTGTGTCTTATCTAACTCAGATAAATTTTCATTGAGGCGTTGGTTTCACATCACTAGAACACACAAAGAGGGAAACTAAATACCATGCGTAAAGACTGGAAATCATGGTTTAGCTTGGACAGTCTTTGGGTTGATGGATGCTGCCTAGATACTTGAACATAATTCATGTCTATTTCTTAATTATAAAGCTTTAATAGTTTTCTCATAGGACTAGCCCGTATTTAACTCCATCTATTTTCAAGCAACTCTGACCAGCTTCTCTGTCCCTACTAAAGTAGAGGGTCCTCACCGCAATTTACTGCCACTTCCTTGTTCAGGACAAGTTGCAATTTTTTGACTTGTCTCTTGTGTTTCCCATGATCTTAGTGGTATTTTTGTGTACTGATATTCTCTAAAAGTCTTCTGAGACCTTTACAGAGCAGCTGGATTAATAAAGAGATTAAAGTACTCAATTTATCAGACTAAAGAGAGCTGAACTCATGTGATCACTCCACTTGACAGATTTTCATTCATAAATGTTTTTATAAATTATGTATAGTTCTCATTCCACTTACAATTATACTCCATGTTGTCTTTATCCATTTTATAAAATATAGTACAATTTGCAACAAGGTATTTCAACGGAAAATCTCCGAAGTAACGTGAAAAACTAATTTGTAACTAGTTTCGTAAGCAATTGTGTTCTTTGATTGTTGCTTGTTAAAAAAAAATACAAAAATTATTTCATTTGGTTTAATTTTTATTAAATACTTTGCAGTGGCCTGTTACATAAATTTCTACCGATTTGTTTTGAAGTTTGTTGAAACACAACAAAAAGAAAACAAACAAAACTTTGAATACTTTTGTGAAGTATCTATAAGAACTTGTCTTGATCTTGACTTCCCTGTTACACTTTTAGTCTCCCAATGTGACAAAAGGTTATAACTTCCCTTCTGTGTTTTTTCTTTATGTAATATCAAGCTACTCAGCTTTTCCATTGCTGTCTGTTATTTAGTCGTAAGTGGCAGCTGAAGATGGTCCCTTTGAACTTCACCTACTTTTGACATGTTTTCTTTTGTTGTTGTAGTTTTAAATTTGGTTACTTTTTATTTATTTATTTTTACTGTAAAGAAACAACCATAAACATTATACATTATGGTGTAGATGTTGTCTCCTTCTCCACATGTAGTCACCATTTTTGCCCTCTATCTCAACCCAGTTTGTGACCAAACTTGTCAACGTCATTAAATTGTATTATTATTTTTGTCTCTGTAATTGGCAGATTCTTTCTGCTTCTATCTGTGATAACCCCCGCAGTCTGGATGGTGTAATACTGTGATGAACAACACAGTGATAGTTTGACACCAACCAGTGTGACAGATAGAGGCAAAGAGGAAATCATTCAGTTTCATCCGTTATGGGAGGAATTACATGAAGGTTCTTTTAAATTGGAAGGCACTGTTGGGATCAGTTCCGTTGTTCACTTGATTACTGACATGAATATGTAAACTGGTACATTTATGCTTACCACTGTTATTTAAACACTAGCTTTGTTACTCGCATTCTGAGTATTTTTTTTAATGCTAAAAACTTTAATTTCTGCAGATGCATCAATCCATCACATTACTTGCCCTTAAGTCTGAGTGAAATTGTGTTTCCCAAACTTTGAGTTTGAGTCTGTTTTCACTTATACTTCTCACAGACATGGTTGCTAGGATAATTAGGTCTTTTTTATAATTCATTGGAACCATTTTTTTCCTGCGGTGGACTGATTAAAACCTATTAAGTGGTTTTCAGAAACAAGAACTAAGCATTTCAGTTTTGAGTTATTTGGAATTTTATTCTAATCCACACAAGGCTTTAAATTATATATACAGGTTGAAATAATACTTTATGTAATATCATACTTACTCCTCTCTCATTTTTTGTCCAATGACCTTCAGCAGCTGTGAAAGATACCCCACACTTTTTCTAGCCACTTAACAAACTTTTGGCATATTTCCAGCTGGCTCTTTGACCACTGTTCTTTGTTGAATTGTTAGAGTTCAAATAAACTGATTGGTTTTCTGGCACTTATGTGACTTTTAAGCATAGGCTGCAAAAATTTTAATAGGCTTGACGTAAGAGCTATTCCAGAAACAAAAGGTTAGCTGTCTTTCTTGATTCTTGATGTTTGGGTTTATTACCATCAAATTTCAACCATTGCATGTACCACAATAACCAAGATTTAATTGCAGACACAATTCATATACCTTCTAGACAAAAGTGTTGTGTAATTTACAAGATAAATTTTGAACCATTTGTACACAGTAATTTGGCTACAGCTGACATTGAGCTTCAGTAGTAACCCAGATCTGAGACGTCTTCAAATTTAGTAATTTCGCATAAAAGTGGGGTCCATGAGAGGTAACCAACTAAATTAAATAAGTTTTATCAGTTATGTCAAAAATAGTGGTCAAACATTCAGTCAAAATTATGCCAGGAGCACGTTGATAGCTACAAAAACTGTATGGTTTCTCTGTGACCCAAGGAAAGACATTTGTGTTTACCATTCAATCCAACTACCTTTTGACCCAAAATTTAAGTCAAGATTTATAATTAAAATGCAGCTGTTTACACCAATCAGGTCTAAAACTGAACAAGTAATGTATTTGTTGTTTTCACAAACCTGGCACAAAGAATAGTTTAGTTTTTTTTTTTTTAACAAAGCAGAACAAATTGACTATTTTGTTGCAATCTTCAGCCTACAAAGCCTCATGTTTACTTTTACACAAAACGAAAAATGTGTGTCAGTCTAGCTTAGTCAACGATGATAAATGCATGGCTTTCCTAATGGCTGGAGTAGTTTTTATGAGGGTGGATGTGTGAGCTGGGTCTCTGATTATACTCTGAACTATATGCTGCCAAGTCACATCTCATTTGAATAGGTTTGGCAGTCTGCCTCGCAACCTCTGTCTGGGTTTCAGGAATCCCAGAATCACAACATCTGTAAACCTGGTGAATCTGTTAAAGCAGAGACATGCACAAGTATTTCCTACATGTTGTCATATATCACATATCAAAAGCAGTGTTTGTATAGTCTGAATTCGAGTTATCTTGGCCAGAATTAGAGCTGATTTGTTTTTATACTAAATGGTTTTTAAAAGAATGATGAATGTCTCTCCTTTACTGGATGTTGAGAAAAAAAACAACAACATATCAGATTTCAGAGTGGTTGTGACTCACACTGATATTTGTCACAAAGAAAGCAAACCAATCCTTTCAAATATTTTGCTGGAGATTTAACACATTCACTGACAAAGCTCAGCAGTCAGAGTCAGGATCCCAATGCAAAAGAGTTGCATCTGGATGGGGTTAGAGGTGTAAAAAGAGTTTACTTAACCAGGCAGACTGGATGTTTAGACATATCTACACATCCGAGACCTGCAGAAATATCTATGATATTAGTTTGCTTGTTTAGGTGGTGACGTTATGTATCCAATTGCAGTTTCAGTCAATAAACTTGTGAATTTTTATTTCTTTTTCTGATTTTCTACGATACTAAAAAAAAAGCACAAAAAAAATAAGCATGACAACAGCAGCATCCCTCAGGCAATTTATCACTGCAGAAAGCTGGTTTGATTCTGAAATTTGATAATACTGAACTATAACTTCCAAAGAGACAAACTCTGAGCTGCAGTTTTCTGTTGTGTATCTATGAGCCATTTGCTTAGAGGTTTGTACACTTGCAGTCGAGTTAGTGAGTCTGATGTCACAGCCTCTGTCTGGTGAGGCCTCCTCCCTCCTGCCTTCACACTTTGTGAATGTGCAGCGATGATGTGAGATAAGAACCATTCAGCGAGTGGGAAATGAGCTCAGCAACCAGCTTTAGCCAATAATCTGCCTGCAATAACATAGATTACAGTGCAGATGACATTGTTGTGTGTAATACAAGACAGGTCAATAAATCACGTAAAACTAGTGTCATCTCAGTTCTCGGTTTGTTTCGCTTGTTTGTACATTTTCAAAAATGTCAAAATGATTGTGAAGCAAATGGATTTGAAATGCATAGCGACTTTTTTTTTTTACGTTACTCATTTTAGCTTTATATTTATCTTCAGATGTATTAGGAAATTATTGTTTTGTCAACTTGATAAAAAGTAAACTTTTTTTGAAGGAGTGTGCATAAGACTGACGTGACAATTTCATAAACATGACCGGACCGCTCATGAACAGGAGTGAGTCTTTATGAATTTTTATGATGATGCTCATGAAGTTTAATTCAGTAAATAATGACACTTTTAATGCATCTCTTAACACAGATATTTTGTTCCTTTTTAAAAAAAAAAACAAACGGCAACACCATCAAAGAAACTATTTTGGGAAAAGCAGAAGCAATGTTGCAAATGTTACATTTCAAATATTAATCTAAATACATTTCCATCTAAAAATAACTGGGGTAGTTGGCAGTTGGTGCTAAAACAAGAACTGGATAAGAGGTATGTGGAGAATGTGCACATCTGACTCCATGGGTGTGGTGGACTGAAGCTCAGCTCAGCATTGCAGGCATGTAATCAGACACACACTTTGACTATTGATATCAACTACCTGGTTCTGAGTTTCTGTTTCAGTGGTGCATAACACAGCTGTCTTGCTTTTACCAACTTAATCATACCATAAAATTCTCACACATAGCATCACACATGTAGGAGTATATTTATTTCTCTGCTTATGTGAGCTGGAAGCTGTGACAGAATAATTAAATTAGCTCTGCTGCTCGCCTGGTGTAGCGGGTGCGTCAAGAAGAGGCTGGGATTAGAAAACGCGCTGGTAATAAAAGCACCACACTGTTTATTGTTCAACTTTGTTTTTCTTTTTCTTTTTTGTCGAATGACAGTTGCCATGATTAATGTGAGTTGTCAGCACTGGCCTTAACAGCCTTGGCCTTTCACAGACAATAAACTTTTTTACAATCATATCTGTGTCGTGAAGTAAAGTGTGTTGGTTCAAACAAAACCGTCATCCAAAACATGGTAAATGTCTCAACCGTTTGGCTTGCATGTTGGCTGGTTATTCTTGGCTCATTGGAGTACAGTTTAATACAAAGGGGATGTTGAAAACCATGTATTCCTTCATAAATTTATTGTTCTCGCCAAAAACCTCCCACACAAACCATTGAACCTATGCTGGCTTACATGCAGCCTCTCTGAGCTCACCGCCCTGATGTTAACCTCTTTTTTTATTTGATGTTTAACATACAAGCCTTGAGGGATTTACTGAAGGCACGTGCAAGTGCAGGGATGATGAAGATATTATGAGGCATACTGTACATCAGTGAGCCGCTGTTTCCGACTTAAGTGCTCCAGAAATTGTTTAGATTGCTTTGATGTTCATTAGATCTCAACAAGGAGTGTATTATTATTTATTTATTTATTTTTGCCATGCATCTACTTAACGCGAATTGCCAAGATAATGAACCCTCCGCTTCCTCTGTTTCCTATCTTTCTGCAGACGGATGTGAACGCTTGTTATCTGCGTGCAGCTCGGGCCGGAAACCTTGAGAAAGCTTTGGATTACCTGAAGAATGGTGTCGACATTAACATTTGCAATCAGGTAAGCGTATCATAATGATAACCAGAAAAGGAACAAAAAAGAAAAATGTCGTAGGACACGTGAAGACTGGAACTGCCATTATGGTCAAGAAGGTTTTTAGGACAGCAGCCTTAATGGACCTGCATATGTGAGTGGCAAGAACTGGATGTGCTGTACATTTAATGTCGAGTGTTTTTCATACAGTCCATTGGAAACAAAGGAAATGAGGACACACTTTTAAATATTGTATTCACTCTTAAATTTTCATATATCAATTTTAATCTTTCTTTAGTTATCTCTTGTAAAGGTAAATAAAGAAATCTAAAATTGTTTTCGTATGTGACCATACACCAATCTGAGAAAAGTTTTTTCCCCACTTCACCCTTTCATTTGAGATGTCTGATGATTTTCTAGCATCTTCAGCCTATTAAGTCAGCACATAGAGCTTCAACTTTTTTTCCCACAGATGGTCTCACATTTTTATGAAGCATCATCTGAGTAGGATGTATAGTGGACTCTGTTATGGTTAACAGGGCAAAAGATGTAGCAAAGCCTATAACAATTCAAATGTCCAAAGTTATCTGAAAAACACAAAGGTTTTATAAGGTATTTTAACTTCTAGACTCCATGACTCTGTGCTTGGATTTTGGAGCAGGAAGGCAAGACTGAAGTATAACTTTCATAAAAACAAAGTCTGTCAAAAGAAGGAGAGAAAGTATGTTTCATGCTTAGTGAACTTGAGGTTGACCTCCTTGAAAGATGATGAGGAACTTAATTTTCCTTCATGACAAAGACCCAATGCATGAAACTAAACAGCTCAGGCCTAAATCCAATAAGAAATTTGTGAAGTAACTGAAGAAGGTTGTGCACGCGAGACAACCTTACACTCTGACAGATTTTTGTACAGAAAGTGGACAAATATAGTGAAG
>CAEGAE010050345.1:0-11790 GCA_903067095.1 Girardinus metallicus
ATTTACCGAATGACACTTTATGACAACAGTCATAAATATTCATGAAGACTTACTCATGTTCATGACAGGTGTTATGTCATGTTTATGACGGTGTCATGACAGTCTTATTCACAACCCGTCAAATAAAGTGTTACCACACTGACCACGACTGATACATGTGACATTACTGCGTCCTGTACTGCACATGAGAGACACTTTTAAGTTGTTTGCAGTTTACATAAGAAATCACATACAAATTGCATAAATTTGGAAATATGAACGACCATGCTATAAAATTCAGATTTGAACAAAAATCATAATTGAGCATTAAAGCTTGCAGTGTAAGCGTAGCAAAAGTCTTGACCTGACAGAGGAATGGACACACAGAGACACACACATTCCCACGCCTATACGTACACACACCCAACCAACACAAAAACACACAAGAATGGACAGAGGCTGTCTCAATGCCAATATGATCCAACAAAAGAGTTCACACTGACTGTGTTTTCATTTTACTGGTCTTAAGGATAGTTTTCTTACATAGAATAGTAAGAACCATGTGAACTGTGTGGGGTTCTGAGTGGATAACTTGCTCCAGAATGTTCCACACTCCCCCATCTGTGACAGCTTACGAAAAGACACACTGATGCCAGTGATTTATTTATAACCAGCATTGAGGAGTGTGACATTTGATCGCTTTAGGTAACTGGAGACACACATGGAGACACATCTCAATATCAGGTACAAACTGAAATTTTGTTTGCTGGCTACAAAGCTCAGAAGGCAGAGTTAAACCCACGACTGACGTTAAGAGTTGCAGGAAATGAGAATGTTTGTGGTGATGCCATGTAGACATACGGGGTGGAAGTGGAAGTGAAACTGCAACATTCATTTCAGCTGTCTCTCTCTGTCACCCAGCAGCTATCAATGGATAGGTTTAAGACGATTCTGAATATTGCCAGCAAGCAGACCAACCTTGGTTTTGGGTTGGTTGCTCTGTTGACAGCTGGAGGCGAGCAGATCTTCTCCTCGGTGGCATTCAAGTGTCCCTGCAACGAGCTGAACTTCCTGTATGGCTTGGTCTTCCTGTTGGTTCCAGCACTAGCTTTGCTGCTGCTAGGTTATATTCTCAGCAAAAAGATGTGGATATTGTTTACAGGTCTTTGGTACAACAGGGCAAAGTTGTGTTGTCGGAAAAACCTGGCCGCCACTTGCACAGCTTTCTTCCAAATCAGTTCCACAGCCCTGGTGGCACCGTCCAGCTGGTTTGCTGTTGCTCTGCTTAATGGTAACTATTATGAGTGTGCAATGACTGGGACCAATGTGAGTGTTTACAACCAGTATTTGTGCAAAGATATGAATTCTGAGTTGGACTGTGCAAAGAAGCTTCACATGCTTCCTTGTGATAAACGTAATGAGGAGGTTCTGCGTACATTAAGATCTCAGTCTCAGGTAAGCAGTTTTCTGATATGATCCCACTCTACCATTTATAACACAAGTTTTTAGTCATCACTGCATTAAAGACTTCAGCATTCTTAATTCATTAACTTGGTACTGAGCAGTACAGAAAATCTTTGTCTGGAAACACTGCAAATATTTGTTAGTTAATGATTTGTGTCAAAGCAGCATTTGCAGCTATTTTAGAATGAAGAAATCTGGAATTCAAATATCGTTAGTTAAGATTGTTCTCCCTACAAGAAATCATGTGAACAACTATATCTGTTTTTGTATAAATACACCTTCAGCTGTGTTGATTTGACAACATGTGTACACTGCAGACTATTTAGTGTCTTTAATAGATGGATGGATAATCAGAGGAGGGTAGTATCTGGCTACATGTACTTGAGAAACCTTAAAAGAAAACAAACAGAAAAAACTCTAGAAGTAGTTTAAAAGGGGCAGAAATATGTTTCCAGGCACATAGTACCATTTTATAGCATAATAAAGTAACTATGTCACCTTCAGTTGTCATAAAAATGCTGAACATATCAAATATGACTTAAAAGAAACTTTACGTCCTGATTTGATGGGATTTTGTACTCTTTAAAAAGTCCTGCTCTTTCTCAAACTCTGTCTTCATGAAGTCATCACAACATGACTTCTCTATTAACCATTTAACAACATTGTTACCAGCGTTGCACTGAGAAGTAACTGGTACGAGATCAGCAGATGTGCAGTTCCACCAGGTGTTTGGCTAGGCTGCAGGAGCAGAGCAGGGAGCCGTGAGGGAGGGCTGCTCTGTGAGGTAGAATCTTGGAAACTACAGCCCTAAGAGTAGCTGCACCTTGAAGGTGATGGTATTTCCAATCAGACGTTATGCACAGCTGAATGGCTGCCATGTGAGATGAAAGTATTTCTCCAACATGCATGAAAGAATCAAAGTAACACTCCAGGTATGTTTCTGATTAGGGAATAAGATTGTAACACAATGCAAAGCTAAAAAAGTAAATTTTACAGGATACTGCTCCTTTAAAGTTCAATACTTTATTTAATTTAATTTGATATAGGTTTATTTGATAGGGACAGACACATAGTGACATAGTCAAATTGAACAGATCTCATGTTTGCATCACAGCACTTGTCCCTAAGGGCTTTTAAAAGTAGTAGAAAGTGACATAATTATCATTTGAAATGATGCACCCTGTGCCCTGCTGGAGGCTCTTCCTCCTGACTGCGATCAGTGAGCAGAGACTTCAAACAGGTTACAGTTTTATAGGGAGAGTTTCATTCCCTTACAGAACAGACAGCACATGTGTCTTCTTTCACTAGGAGCCCGGAGAGACGCAACCCAGTGACTTCACTGTAATGTTAAGGCCAGAGAAACTAAACTCCTTCAGACGTCCTGTTTTAGGAGCTCATGCATCACATAAGAATCTTAATACTGCTATGCAATGATTCAGCTAATAATCATAAGTAACCTTAACATTTTCCCACTACACAACATATACACAGTCATGCATATGAAACATAAAATCATTAAGAGTGGACACAGTTCTGTTTTTGACATAACCAAAGTTTTGTTTGTTTTTTTGAACATATTAAAACTGGTTGCAGACTTTAAATTGGCAGGAAGTGCACTTTGAGCAAAAGTGGTTCTATGGAATGGAACCTGACAACATCCATGTAAAGCTGCTCTGGTAGATCAACTGCTGCCCTCCAATTTCTGTATACAATCACTTAATGGGTTAGGTGCAAGTCTGTTTAAACATTTAAAAAATAGTTGAAAAGGTTATAACTTATAAAAGTAGAAAAGTCCAGAGTGCCAGATTTAGCCATAATGTGATGGAATCTGATTGGCTTTTGATATAAAACCTTCCAGGCCTGATTATAGAGACTTTCTAATGGTTTGAATTTGGCTGGTCTGTGACCAGACAGTAGCTCCACAGGACAGATATGAGAGGATCATGGAGTTTCTATTTCTACTTGAATAGTATTATTTTTGAGCTATCACTACTCTTACTTGAGCTCAGTTTCTGGATGCTCTACCTACCTCTAATTACGTCACTGGATGAAGAACAAGGATGTTTTAGTTCAAAATACATCAGACACACAGAAAAACACTTTTCAAGTTGATCTTAAAAGAGGAGCTTTTGGTTTTGATCCAAACTTTATTGTTCTGAAGGTCGTTTAGATCTGCTTACCCTGCTGTGCCTTTTGGGAACAAACTGCTGATATTGTCAGTAGATGTACTTTGCAGTGTTCTAACATAAATACATTAAATATTGGTTTCTGTAGGTGGTTTATGTTTTGAAAAATTTTGCAATGACGTTACTGATTTTTACTCATTAACCTGTTATTAAAAATACCTGAATTTTCACAAAGCTTAATAAAATTTTGTCTGTCTGTCCATCACTTTGAACTGCTTTGTTGCTGGAATGTGCTATGCAAATATACTTGATTTGTTGATTGATCGATTCATTGATTGATAATGTACCAGCTCCTCAGTAATCTACATTGCCACCTGTATATGTTCCAGATTATGTTCAAATTAGACCATTCCTTCTTTTTTGTGTTTTTTGGTGCTTTTTTGAAGTAGACTGGTTTTAAATACTAATGGTAAATGGTCATAGTAATAAATAATCTTTTTATTTTGATGATCACAACAGATTCTAGGTTGGCTTGTCATCACCTTCATCATGTTGTCCAGTTTACTGATCATCTGCCTGGCTCGCTGCAACTCGCCCATCAGCTATCAGCAACTCAAGTTCTGGAGGGCATACGCTCAGGAGGAAAGTGAGCTCATGGATTTATACACAAATAAACACGCTAAAGATCTTGCTGAGAGAAATCTAAAGAGCTTTTTCAACCAGATGGAACCTGCAAACATCACCACTCCCTCCAACAAGGACTGGGAGAAAATTTCCTTATTATATAAGTTTAGCACCAAAGATCACTTCTACAGCACTTTGCATAGATATGTGGAGACAAACCAGGAGGGTGATGGGATCAGGATGGTTTCAGTAAGATCAAGTGAGTCGACTGACAACCCTGCTGTTCTCCATTTCGTGGATGGTGGAGTGGTTTCAATGTGAAAATAATTTAAAGCATAGGATATATCTAAACACGATCCATCCATCCATTTTCTTACACCCTTGTCCCTAATGCCTATCTCCAGCTAACGTCCTGGGCGAGAGGCAGGGTCACAGAAACAGACAACCAGGCACAATCACACCTAGGGACAATTTAGAGAACAGTTAACCTAACAATCATGTTTTTGGACTGTGGGAGGAAGTCGGAGAACCCACCATGCACAGGGAGAACATGCAGCCTCCATGCAGAAAGACCCCAGGCTGGGAATTGAACCCAGGACCTTCTTGCTGCAAGGCAACAGCTCTACCAACTGCGCCACTGTGCAGCCCTCTAAACACAATATAAGTGAATTTTCTTAGGTTTAAAGTAGGTATGTATATATATTTGTGAGGGCTCATGGTGGCTGAAAGGAGTCATGATTTGAAGGATTTTGGTTTGTTTTTCAGTTTTGTTGTATTTTGTCTCAGTTTTGTATTCTTGTGGACTTGTGTTCAGAATTTCTACTCACTTTTGAATTTGATCATGTCTTTGCTATTGTTTCACATATCTTCATGTTTTTCCGGTAAATCTGTTAGGCAACCAATCATTGGTTAATTCCTCACCTCCATCTCTCACCACTGCTGAACACCAGAAATCATTCCTGTCTCCCATCCAGTAGTCACTGTCTCTGTATATATCCTCCCTTATTGCCAGATCTTCTTGTGCCTTTGGATTACAATGCATGTGTTAATTATTCTCTGTAATTTTGGAAGTTTTCTTCATCATTAAAGACTTATTTACTTCCACTCTGTTTGCTTGCTTGTTTGCCTGGGTTTGTTGTATGCTTTGGGTGATCTGGCAAAGTAACGGTGTCAATGTTTAAATTAGATTATTATATTTTTGAATGTTGCTTGATAGTAATTGGAAACTAGAGTCTGCTTCATCTGAGTTCATCCAACAGTCCTGACCAACAGCAATATATCCAAAAATTGTTTGATACTGACAATGGATTTTATCAAAAGAAAATTATATATCTTATAATATAGATTAAAAGTCTAAATATGTTCTGTAAACAAGTACACAAAACTGGTTTTGCAGGGGGGGAGCCTGAGAAATAAAAATTAAGCATCCAAGCATCTACGCTAAGACAGAAATGCTAATGTACAGATACCATGATTATTCACTCCTTTAAAAGCTTTATATGTAAGGATTTTGAATTGCATAGCAGATCAAACAGGGACTTTAGCAGTAAGTGGTGAAATTGCAGTACTAGCTAGTTCTTTCAGCAATCTTACTGACTGTTTTAGAATGAGTTCATAGAGACCACGATCAGTGATGCCAGTGATTCATTCCTTAGTGACATGTTACTCTAATATGACCACTTTCTTTTAAAATAAGGACTAATCTAGTCCATTTCTATTAATAAACCAGTAATCAGATTCAATTACGTATCCAAATCACAGTGTGTTGCTGCTTTTGTCATTTTTCTTTGTAAAGAGAAACATTTGCTATCTTCTTGCATCATGGCGAGTCACAACAAGTCATGTGCTCAGCATGAGAACAACTCACTTGTAATTCACACAGCCAGCAACACAAATGTAAACAACGGAGTGAGGAGAGAAATGCATGTTTTCTAGTTGAAAATGCCATCAGGTAAAGATGTCAATATTAAGTTGTATGCTCTGTCCTGGTGGAAATGGCACGTAGCGTTTAGTTCAAAACGCTACGTCAAATTTAAAGAAACTTTTTGTTTCACAGTACGGCACGGTCAGACTTACAGAGAAAGTTTCATCAGGTGGTGAAAAGCAGTGAGCTGCGAATAATGCAGGAGGCCCCCACTGTCCACAAAAGCTTAGCCTGGCCACTGCCTTTCTGTGCAACTACGCCCCAAAGAAGTTTCACTTTCTCCCCTTTTCTTGGATTAACCCTGGTAGAAACAGAACAGAAGGAGAAGTTGTAAATGATGACGCTGATATTCTGTGCTGTTTTAGAATTTTTACTCTGCTTGTAGTTTTATGAATGGCAGCATAGTTCACTTCTTAGTTCACTTCTATGGGAAGTGAACTAAGCCATTCAGTCTGTGTTGGCCGTGCTTCCAAATACTGAATTAAAGTTAACAGCCATCCGGTTTGGATTGGTACTTTTCTTTTTGCAGTGGCGGATGGTTGCTTACAGTGCAGGTAATTTATGGTAAGCTTCATAGCATGGAACTGGGACATTGCATACATCACGGACAAACGATTTTACTAAACTGGATAAAATTTATTTGTTTCTCAATGGGGAGCCCAGGCCTTCTGTATAAAGCAAATAGTGGTGGTGACAAGGTTTAGGCGTTTTGTGGATAAAAACTGTCGGCACAGGATTTGTTTGTAGTTTGTTAACGATCACCAGCTAGAGCCTTCGTCAGTTTTGCTCGCACAAATGACTCAAAGTCTTCTGGTGAGAAATGCTCAAATAGGTCCTCTGGAAGTTGTGTTCAGCTCTCTTCCACTGAGCTTTTTTTTTTTTTCATGTGGGAAGTGATCTCTTTTTTTTCACCTCACTGTTTTTTTTAATAACAGTCTACAATTGACAAAATGTAGTTTGCTGTTCCCAAAGTAACTGGTTATTGTTTTATGCTTTCATCATCTAAAACATTTTAAACTGCCTTGTCTAATCCCGCCCACTATCGTCCTCAACCAGGACTTTCTCAATTATTTTAGGTTGCTTTTCATCACAGACAAAATATTTAGACATTCATTGCATTTAGATATTTAGATTAAACCCAGTTTGCCTGTGGTGCTCAGTGCTCAGAGTTGGTTGCTGCAGAGGATGACTTGGTTTGAAAAGAGGTTGGTTGTATCTGTGTGATGGACTGCAGTCTAAATGGTCAGTCCTGTGGGACTGGAGGAGTAACCCACAAGGAGGATGTGAGCACTTCCCCAAATGGCTCTTGTTCTCTGAATGTGCTTCTGCTGCAATGGCATGTTCTACATGTTTAGTCATGTCTTTGCAACAGACTGAATCTCATATTAAACGTACATTGAGGGAATTTGTATCAAGAAATAACTAAGGTTATTTAAGAACTGTTCTTGTATTTTCATTTTCATTTCTTTGTGCTTGATGTTGGTTCTTCTGTCAGAAGTAAATGTAAGACATCTCACACTAACAGTACTTTTCCCAATATCGCAGCTGGAAAAGAAAACCTATAAAGAATAACTAACCCCAACAATTGTTATTTGTATTAGTTCAAGCACAGCGATGCTTCTTCTCAGGGCAGAAGAATTCAGTGCTGATGTGAGCAAAGGAGGAGCTTGACAACAGACCACCGCAGGGAGGGGCACAAACTGGTTTGGCAGATGAATCTCTGACAAACAACAGAGCAGGAAGTAGTTGATAGAGATTTGGTTAGACTTTTCTCTGGGATAGTTTTGGATAGCTCCTAGATACCAACACCATGGATAACTTCCAGACAGTACTGCGTTTCTTCATGAACCAAAAATCCACCATTGGTTACAGTTTTATGGCACTCCTAACTATAGGTGGGGAACGAATTTTTTCCATGGTTTCATTTCAGTGCCCATGTAACCATGAGCAGAATTTCACGTATGGGCTGACTTTTCTGCTTGGTCCAGCTGCAGTGCTTTTTGTTTTTGGTCTGTTCTTCAGCAGCAGGCTGTGGAGGCTCTACACTGGCTGCTGTCTTAACCCCATGAAGCTTTGTCCTCGCGGGAACTGCCTTGGCTGTTTCAGGGTGTTATTAAGCATTATTACTGGTGCTTGTGTGGCCCCTGTTATGTGGCTGTGCGTGGCCTTGCTCAATGGGACTTTTTATGAATGTGCCATCAGCGGTCTGGATGATAACCTGGTTGTGAATTTGTTTTGTAAAAACAAGACGTTGCAGTGTCGGGAGCAGCTGGCCCTGGTTCCCTGTGGTAACTCTAAACTCTCCAGTGATGAACGGATGAAGCTGCTGCTGATGTTCAGGGCTCAGTCACAAGTAAGACCACCAATCCCATCTTTGTGTTTGTTTAGAGGATTGCACTTAATTATCCCTGACCTCCTGGTCATCTGAAAGGGCTTCCTGAAGTCTGAAACTTATTACCCAAATTCTGTCATGGCTTTGAAAATTTGTAAAACAAATGTTGTGCAACAGTCTAAACGACACTGCAGCTTTAAGGGCAGGAGTGTTTTCTAGACAGGGAAGTTATTTTAAATGTAAAATCTGCTTTTATTGTGGGAAGTGTAAGATCCAGTAAAACAACTATGGAGTGACTCCAAAAGCCTGTGAGTTCATGGAGATAGTGCTCAGAAAAGTGACAGATAACAGTAAGTAAGTAAATAAATGAAAAAATAAATACAAATTACTTATAATTTAACTCCAAATAAGCCATGGAGTCTGTAAGATGAGCTGGACACGCCCTGTTGTTAACTGGAAACAGAGAAACATATATTACAATATTTATTTATCACAAACCCATGAGATTTATGGATGTACATGATGGAATTTGATGATGTCCTTTTTTTCAAGGTAGTAATAAAGCATAAAGTGAATTAATAATGTTACGTAGGATATTGGCACATAGTCCTAAAGTTTTGCTACCCTAGCATTCATCAGCTGATAATTATTGGAAGATATGCATGACACTAATTGACAGAATATTTTGTTTTCATTACATCTGCAGATTTTGGGCTGGAGTGTCATAATGGTTGCTGCCATTGTAGGTCTTTTGGGCACTTGCTGCAAAAACTGCCGCTCCCAGGTCAGCTACCTGCAGCTTACGTTCTGGAAGCGTTATATTGAGAAAGAGAAGGAGCGCTTTGATGCCTTCACTGTGGACTATGCAACAAAGCTGGCTGAGAGAAACCTGCAGAGCTTTTTTGAGAACAAAGAACCTGATCCCATGCCATTTCCAAACCACAAGGCATGGGAGGAGATCTCTGCATACTACTCTTTCTCCAGGAGTGAACAGTATTACAGTACTCTGCAGCGCTATGTAGAGAGGACAGACAGGGATTTTGCACCAGAAAATCGACCCGTTCTGGACATGGATCATGGGATAGAGATGACCTGAACAACAACCCACTGAAGAGAAAAACTAAGGCCTGCTAACAAAATGGATATTAAAGACACTCATACAATTTACTGCTGACATTTAACTTTGGCTAATCATACTTGATCATTTTCTACAACCAGTTACAGTCAACAACAAATAAACAGTAAGCATCACTGACTGTGTCTTGCTTGACAGTCTAAATGCTCACATAACTTTATTTATAAAAAAAAAATTACCTTAGTTACTGTAAACAGTTTGGAGTTTTGTGCATTTAATTTCCACTGTAATTCTATAAAACTTTCTATGAAGCTTTTTAGATAGTAAAGTACAAAAAAATGTGTGAAATTCAAATTGAATTTGAATGTTGACTTTGAATTTCACACATTGTTCTACTTGACAAGTTACTGATTTGGTGCAATTTGCTGCAGTTACTTAGAAAACTTTTAATCTCATTTGAATAATAAACTTAACTTAGTGCACTGATAACGAGCATTAACTGGAATGTATGTGACTGAATTTAATTTTTTTGTAAAGTGCCTTGAGACATTTATGAAATGGCACAAGAATCAATCATTTGAATTTCCCTCAGACCACAACCCAACTTCCTCCGTTTTTATTATTAATATTATTATTAATTATTAGTATAGTCACAGTTCTGATTACAGGCGCGCTCAGTGAGTGTCAGCTGCAGACATCCTCGAAGGAAGCAGGTCGAAGTGGAAACTATTTGGACCAACCTATCGATATAATCTGGATCAGAGGAAGTTCTAAGACTCATTCTGTTTACGTAAATAAACTGAATATAATTTTATTTCAGAGTCAATGTTTATATTTTCAGTCAAAATTATATTTTCCAATTCCAATATTTGTCAGGTTCCTTTTAAGCTGTCATTGCTTTAGTCCTGTACAAGTTTGAGCTGCTTATAGTCATTTGTTTTCAACTTTCATTATTTTTTTAAGATAAATTTTGCTTTGAGTTTTTTACAGAGTATACCAGCCGGTACTTTCTGATTACAGTAATCAGAAAGCCTGTCCTGATTGCTGATGGGGTGGATCAGTCCTGGACAGATGCTGTCTGTCTCTGACCTGATGTTTTGGTCAGCATCAGGTGACAACAGGTCAGTGAATGACCAGCTTTCTGCAGGTCATTCACTAGGTCCCCCGGTGTGGTTCTGGGATTTTTGGTCACCAGGACTGATCCAGACATGTAGAAAAAATAGTAACTGCACATTTCAATTAGATCCCAATAGGCAAAAGCAGTGATGGGACAACAAAAATGATACATCTATATATCTGGTGAATGCAAGTTAGTGATCTATAATGTAAAAGAAAAAAATGTTCATATGATTTTCCATGAAAACATTTTAGACAAACTGATTTTATGGAAACTGGATTTGTGTGTGTTTACATTAACATTGTATTCTGTCTTTTAAATGATGTCTAAATGTTGTAATTAAAAATTCTACTCAACTATCCTCAGAGTCACTGATCTCTTTGTGTCAAGGTTTTGGGTATACTCTTGGTCCACATGCTGAACACTCAGGCTGCAATCCTCAAAATTAAGGAAATCGGCACAGGTTAAAGTATCATACATGATACATGCATATAGGATATAATGTAAGAAGCACTGTCAGAGATGCAATAAGTTTAGGAGGTGTGTGAATGATCTAATTGTCTGACTGTTGATTGCAGCAATCCACATTATTAGTAGAAACAGAGGGCCCCAAAACCAAATTTCTTTAGGTATTGGTTTATAAAAGTCCAGGCATACATGCAAACAAACCTTTATCTTGGCTTTTTTCTATTCTTCCTCTTTCTTTTCTTTCTCCCTGAAGGATAAGTCCTTTTTTGTGACATTGTTTTGATAACTTACAGTGAGGGAAAAAAGTCAGTCACCAATTGTGCCAGTTCTCCCACTTAAAAAGATGAGAGGCCTGTAACTGACATCATAGGTCAACCTGAACTATGAGAGACAAAATGAGAAAAAAAAATTAGGAAATCATATTGTCTGATTTTTAAAGAATATATTTACAAATAAGGGTGTAAAATAAGTATTTGGTCAATAACAAAAGTTCATCTCAGTACTTTGTAATATATCCTTTGTTGGCAATGACAGAGGTCAAAGGTTTCTGTAAGTCTCCACCAGGTTGGCTCACAGCGTTGCTGGAATGTTGGCCCATTCCTCCCAGCAGATCCTCTAAAGCAGTGATGTTCTGGTTCTGGCGGCAGCAACACGGACTTTCAACTCCCTCCAAAGGTTTTC